>PVKA01004072.1:0-102753 GCA_004027165.1 Ctenomys sociabilis | reverse complement strand
ACATGCACTCGGCCTCCTTGTCCTTGACAGACGGGCCAGTGCAGACATAGCTACACATGCGCTCGGCTTCCTTGTCCTTGACAGACGGGCCAGTGCAGACATAGCTACACATGCACTCGGCCTCCTTGTCCTTGACAGACGGGCCAGTGCAGACATAGCTACACATGCACTCGGCCTCCATGTCCTTGACAGACGGGCCAGTGCAGACATAGCTACACATGCACTCGGCCTCCTTGTCCTTGACAGACGGGCCAGTGCAGACATAGCTACACATGCACTCGGCCTCCTTGTCCTTGACAGATGGGCCAAATACACTCACTGGAAGAAGACAGCCTCTTTAGTAAATCGTATTAGAAAAACTGGCTCTACCTGCCAAAGACTAAAACTAGACCAATGACTGTCACTATGCATTAAGCTAAAGTCAAAATGGATCATATATATAATATATTAATATTATATATGAATACAGAAACATTACATCTCCTGAAAGAGAAAGTAGGTGGAAATCTTGAAGAAAGGGTTAGGCAGAGACTTTATGAACAAACCCAGACTGCAAGGGAAGCGCTTCAAAGAACTGAGAACGGGGATCTCATCTTGCCAAAACTCCTCAAAAGAAATCTCAGAGTGAAAGAATAGCCCACAGAGTGTGGGAAAAATAGATAACTGTCCCTAAGACGGCAAATGCAATGAATTACTTTCATCTGAGCATTTAAAATATTTTAAGTATAGAATAGTTACAATTAAAAAAAAAAAAAAAAAAAGCTAATGGAGCCGGGGAGATAGCTCAGTGGTCTGAGCACCTGCCTGATAAACGCAGGTCCTGAGTTTGGTCCCTGGAAGCTCTCTGGTATTGTGTGCAGTGCTGGACCCAGAATTCCAGACACACTGTGCCTGCACTGCAACCAGACATAGTGACACCCACCTGTCCTCCCCCTACTGGGAAAACTGAGACAGGAGGGTCACTAGGAGTCCGAGCTATATAGTGAGACCCTGTACCAAATAAACAAACTAGAAATAATAAGAAACAGACAAACTAGAAATAATATAAAATGAAAACTTGGAAAAAATACAAGCAGTAGCTGAAGATTTAGACTCTGTGAAACTTTCCTTTCTTAGTGAAACTGTAAAATTTTATAACACACTGGGAAGCAAGTTTGACAGCTTTTTACAGATTTAAATATGCTCTAAAGTATGACCCAGAGGTCTAATTCTAGATATTCATGCTAAAGAGATGAAAATTTATTTCCACATAACCCTTGCACATTAATATTTATAGACATTTTATTTCTGTTAAAAACTGGATACTATCCAAATGTCCTTCAGTTGGTGAATGGATAACAAATTCTGGTATATCTCTACACTGACATAGAATTTATAAAAATCAATGGACTTTTAGTTCACATTACTACTTAGGCAAATCTCAAATGGAAAAAAAGAAGCAAAACTCAAAAGGATACGTAGCATATGACTTCATTTCCATGATTTCCTCAAACAAATAAAAAAGAAGCAAATCTTACAATTTGTTATGCTGGAGAGCTGATCAGAGGTTGGCAGAATTCCTGGTGGTGTTAGACTTGTATGCCAATGTTCCTCCGGAGCCTCATGTAGCCGTGGGGCCTCGAGAGTTTGTGGTTGATCCGTGGTCCATCCTGGGATTGCGGCTGTGAGAGCTCCTCCCACCTGAGGCAGGCAGGCTGCGAATAGCATGAGGCGGGAGAGAGGTCTGCTCTGTCGCCCTTCCCTGTTTGCTCTTGCTGCCTTGCCGTCTTCTGCCACCATGAACGCTGGCCCCTATGCCCTGCGCCACTCTGCGTTGGACCCAGCTGAGGAAGGACCAAAACCTCTGCACTCCGAGCTAAGAAATCTTTCCTTCCTTAATTGTGGCCACAGGTATTTTGTCTCAGCAGCCTTAGAGAAGTAGCCAAGTCAGGTAAGGAAGAATGACGACAAAAAGACTTCCAGGGGAGTTGTTTGAGTGATGAAACTATTTCATATCCTGATTAAGGTGATAGTTAAACATCTATCTAGACTGTTTAATAAAATTCACATAACCTCTTGAAAGGAAATTATTTTCAGTAGTATCAAACATATTGAATACCTAAGAAAACTGATGAAAGATGTATATACCTACATTCCGTTTGCGTAAGATTAACAGCCTTGAAAACAAAAATGCTAACTACCACAATCCTATCCTTATCTAAGTGCCACTACACACTAGCCACAGAGGAGGAAAACTGTGATATGATCTGCCTGCCACTGCCCATCACTGTGGTGACAAGCAGTTAGGACCTATGTGCCTGTTCAGCCTTATTTTCAGAGAAACATGGTAGTTAACAACAAATGATTATTGATGGAAATAAAAATAAATGTAAAGAAATGTTGACATACTCTTATGTTCATGGATCGATTCTATATTGGAAGCAATATAATTATCCAGAGAGAGAAAGAGAGACAGAGACACAGAGACAGAGACAGAGAATTTGTACACTGACTGTAAAATGTCATATGCATATGACAGCAAATGGCCAGATGTAGTTTTTAATCAATATAATGATCATGAAGGTTGGCTTTATTGGATATAAATATTTACCAGAAAGCTGGAGTGATGACAACAGGGGAGGTTTTCGGGGCATGCTGCTAAATCAGTAGAGTCTATTGAGGGCCTAGAACAGACTCACGCATAGCATCCAGCTTGTTACAGGTAGGTTATGGCAGAGAGCAGTGAACACTCTCCATCCTCAGCAAGAGCTGGTGGAATAAACTAATGTCCACAAGAAAAGAAAAAAAAGGACCAGGTCTCTACCTGAGGCAAACCCCAGCTGGGATGGTTTGTAGGTTTAGATATAAAAGGCAAAAATAATAGAGCTTCTGAACTTTAAAAATGGGGATGGATATCTCCATAGATTCTGACAGGTGAAGCTATTTTTATGCAATCAGGAGAATACTAAAATTAGTACAGCATTATAAAAGATTATGTTTAGCCTACACGCTCTGGGAGAAAAAGAGAGTATTTCATTTCCTAATTTAAAAATGTAACAAAACAGCAATCATTAAAATTGTATGACATGAAGACAGACGCGTATATCTGGCACGGAGTGGAGGGCCCAGAAATCAGCCCTCAGCTCTGGACGTCCGTGTGGCCAGCCGCCCGCCCATAAGAGCATCAGGAACGCACATGACGGGGGGAGGGCTGGCTGGCAGAAGCCTGCGAAGAGGGAGGCCAGCCCCTGACTTGCCTGCACCATGCACATGCATCAGCTCCCCGGGGAATCCTAAACGTGAGACCTGACAGCAAAGCAGAAAGCGCCGTCCTCCTGCGGGTCTTGGCGGGGCCCTCGCATGTGACACCAGAGCACACACAATAAGAGCAAAAGCAGACTGGTAGCGCTCCACGGGACTAGGAAGTTACCGCCACAGAACACACAGCGAGTGAAAGGAAAGCTCTCAGTAGGGAGAAAATGTTCGTGGTTGTGTATCAAGTAATGACTAATTTCCAAACTTCATGGTAAGTTCTTGTAAATCATAGCAAAACACGACTAACAGCTTTTTCTTCCATTTGTTAGCACGTGTGTGTAGCACATGGTGTCCTGGTACGTGTGCGTGACACGTCCTCCTTCTTTCCCTGTTGCTTCCTTTCTTCCTGCCCTCCATTTCTTGATCCTCTTCCACTTTGAGAAGGACTGACCTCCCTATCTCCTCTTATCTATCATTTTTCTTACATTTATTTTTTGTTACAGTACCAGGAATCAACCTATCATTTATTTTTAATCATGGTTTTCCATTTAGAGAGCGAGGTGACATTTACATTGTGTGTCTGATTTATTTAATTTGTTATAGTCTTACAGGAATCCATTCTCCTACACATGAGTCAAGTTTGTCTTTTTTAGGGCAGAGTAGTACTCCATTGTATATAAATGGTACTTTCTGTATGTCTATTCAGGTTACTGGAGTGCTTCTGAGATTTTACCATCATGAATTTTGGTGCTACAAACAGAATCTCTCACTCTTTTTGTAAAATACCTAAGAAGGGAATAGCTGGATGAAATGGAATTTCTAGTTTTTGTTTTTTTACAAGTGTTTTCATACTGGTTCACATTCCCCCCAGGAGGGCGGAAGGGTTCCCTTTTCTCCGTGCAGCCTCTCCAGCATTGGATATTATTTGATTCCCTGATGATGAACAGGCTTGCTGGGGTAAGACAGAATCTTGGGGGTTTTATTGTACATTTCTCCCATGGCCAGCGACGCTGAGCACTTCTGCATGCATTTCGTGGCCACTTGTACTTCTGCGAAGGGCTTTCATTTAGTTTTCCCATTTTGGGGTGAATTTTCATTTTAGGAGTCTAATCTCTGAGTTCTTTAAGCATTCTAGACATGAGCCCCCTGCCTGAGGAGTCGGGGCGAAGCGGGTTTCCCGCTGTGTAGCGGCCATCTCACCTGCTGGCCCTTTCTCTTGCTGTGCGGAAGCTTTATACGACCCTGCTCGTTCCAGCCTGAGACTGTCGCCTGTGCTTCTAGGGCTCCATTCAGAAATCCCGGAGGACGCCTGCGATTTCTAGAGCCTGACCTGCCTTGTCTTCCAGGGCATGTTCTGGGTTACTGTTTAGTTCTTTGATCCATTCTGATTTTAATTTTCTAGATGTTGAGAGGGAGAGGCCTAAATTAATTGTTTTGCATGTGGGTAGTCAGTCTTCTGAACACATCTAGTGAAGAGGTTGTCTTTCTTTTGCAGTTCATGCTATGTTACTTCATATCCTTGAAAATCTTTGCATCCCGAGTTTTGTGGATGTAGGGTTTCACAATCTTAAATCTAAACTACGATAACTTCCTTTTGAAAATGTTTGCCTAATACACCTTGACAACTTCGAATATTATTCTTCTATTATAATTGTAAATTACATTCCATTATTCTACTTCATAATTAAATGGTATTTTGACAAAAAATTTTAAAAATGATTCAGTTGTGTGCTAGTTTAAAAGAAAGTGCACCTTTTCACTGATACCATCTTTGGATAGAAAATCAGAGACGCTAACTCTTGAAAATATCTGACAGTTTAAAGAAATAATACTTGGAAACCAATAACCTGGCCTATAGTGCACAATAAATATGAACTGTTTATGTTTTAAAATATCTGATATTGTGATCCAGTATTGCAAGTTCGTTTTTCACTTATATAATTGTTTTTGAGAGCATCTTAGTCACTTTCCCTGTGCCCAGGATAAAATCACAACAGTCACAACTTGAAGAAGTATAACTTGGCTCAAGGTAGCAGCTCCTGGCCAGCCAGCCCCAAAGCATGAGACCTGGCGGAAGGCCTGCTGGGGAGGACTCTGCCTTCAGCATGACATCAAAGCAGCGGAGCAGGGGGAAAGCCCAAGGGCAGGGACACATGCCGCTCAGCCATGCCATGAGCTACATGTGCAGGTCACCTCCCAGTGGCCAGACTGAGTTGTGCCCGCTGGACAGGTGGGGCAGGGGGATGCTAGCTCTACATCGCAAGAGCTGTTGCTGAGCCATCTGCAGGCCACTGTGGGCAGCTGTGGTACACAGCAGGACATGTGCTTTCCCTGTTAGCAGAGGCGGCCAGATGAGTAGTGTAGTTGTATGAAATGATCTTTTTCATCTCTATCAGTTTATGTGAGAAAGTGATGAATTTTATTAGACTTGTTTTTATTCAAGTTTCTGAGTTAACAGCTCTTGTTGAATATTTTTGGGGAATCTGAAAATTTTAACTGGAACAAAATTAACAATTATAGAAATGTCTTCCTGTGCTGCTGTATAGTGCTTTTACACACCAAGAATGTTCTCATCATCATTTCTTATTGATTGATTGATTGGCTGCAGTACCAGGAATTGAACTCGTTGCCTCGCACTTGCAGGCGGGAGGCACTGTGGAGAATGTTCTCTTCTCTGCTCACTTTCGTCTCTGAGCTCATATGCTTTACATTGTCTTGATTTATTCATTGTGAACTTTCTTTTGTTTGCTTATTTTCAGTACTGAGAATCAAACCCAGGACTGCTATCCTGTCCTAGCATTACACCATGGCTTCTGTCCTGTCCTAGCATTACACCATGCCATGGCCATTCCATGGGCCATGCTGCACTCTCAGAAATGCAGGTTGCAAACCAAGCACTTCCCAGAGGGTTGCACTGGCACACGATGTCCTTGCCGTGGCTCCTTGAGCCTCTTCCTCCTAGGTCCTGTGAACGCGTGTGCAGTCCCTTGCCCTAGTGGGAGTAGCCGGCACTTGTTGGATGGCAGAGCACGTGGCTGGGGCCTCACAGAGGGAGTCAGCGGCCTTGTGAGTGTGAGCGCAGTCCAGCTGCTGGGGGGGGAGAATCCGTGACAGTCACCTGCTGCTGACATTTGCCTCCGCGAACTTCTCAGAGCTTGGCTTTCATGAAAAATATGACATTTAAGAGGTTTTATTTTGGAAGGAGGCTATGCTATGAAAGACATGAACAGCTTTTTGAGAAGAAATTCCTGTACTGTGTTAAGCAAATAGCTAAGAGCCGAGTATAGTATACATAGTCTACGTTATGTGTAAGTGTGCGTAAACTTTCAAGCTGTTCTTTAAATTATGACTTCATGAAGATAACTACATAATTTCTTAGGGATAAAGTGCTGAATGTGAACTGTAGATTTGGAATACAATTGCAAATGATACATGGACAATTGCTTTTCCCCCCAACTTTCATTGAGAAATTTGGCATGAGAAAGTTTTTGCATATTGGTTTTTAGTTTCTTCATTTTTTAAATCAAAACCATGGGTTCTGCACCCTTGAGCTATATCCCCAGCTTGATTTAATTTATTTTTTAGAAGTTGGAGACCAGAGTCTCACTGAGTTGCCCAATCTGACCTCCAACTCATGACCTTCCTGCCTTAGCCTTTCGATGTGCACCCCCACAACCACTGCGAAAAGTTATCACCCATGGACAGTGAGAATGGCAGCCTGGCTGCAGGCCTGTGCCTCTGCCCTGAGGCAGTGAGGGATTTAGCCAGAAAGATCAGGTGTGGCAAACCCTGTAGTTTGTACTTTAGTGGCAGAGAGCACAAGAGCAGCAGACCGCAGGGGCGACCAGGCCCAAGCCAGCCACTCTTGGCATTTCCGGAGCTCATGCTGTGGTGCTGCTTTGCAGGGTCCTGGTCCCACAGGGATGTGGCTTCTGAGCGCTTCCTTTTCTTCCTGCTTGTCCCAGGTACCCAAGCTCAGAAAGAGCCTGGAGAACCTTCCAGGCCTGACCTTCGTCAGGGGTTGTGAGGGTTAGAGTCACAAAAACAAGGGCTGTTGTTGTACCTGCTGCCTCTGTTGTCAGAAACGGAGCAGAAGACTCTGCAAACCTTCACTTCAATTTTCCTTAAAGATCAGGATTCCTGCCTGGTATATAGTAGCCACGGGATAGAAAATGAAAATTGTTTCTTTCTTGTTCCACATGACATCATTAACAGCCTGTCGGGTGTCTGTGGTCTCTTTCACTGAAGAAGTGGTTAGGTTTCTGCTGTGGCTGCGGTTCTCTTAGACTTGCTGCTACCATAACACCAAATACTTTAAGCGCACATTGCTTTACGGCGACATGTTTATCATTCTGCCCCTGGAGAACAAGGGGCCATGTTGTGTAACGCAAGCATGTGTTCTTTTCAAGTGCGAACCACAGTGCTGTTCCAGTCCATTTAGAAGCCCCAGTATCTGAGTACAACAGTGGATATGAGTTACATTTTTCTTCTACTGTGCAAAAAGCAAGTGCTATAAAGTAGATGAATTGAGACGTAATATTTGCTCACAGTGCTGAGGATGGAACGTGGGGCCTTGTGCAGGTTAGGCGAGCTCTTTTTCACTGAGTTATTATATCCCAGCCTCCCAAGAGACATTACTGAAAGAATAATGCAGACATTAGAGCTCTACACAGGTTTGCACTGCACTGAAACAGTAGGTTTAAAGATGTAAGAGTCTTAAGGCCCGAGAGTGGAACACGGCAGGAATGGGGGGAGGCCAAGACGAGTGCCGCGGGTGTCGCACAACACCTGATGTGTAAGAGCAGCCCTTAGCTTGCTGCAGTGCAAACCACCCCGCCCTGTGGGCTCAGTCATGCTCCAGGATGTCTGGACTGGCTGTGCAGCTTGTCTGGCCTCCCTAGACTGGGACTGACGCCTTGAGGATGGCTCTACTCACCTGTCTGGAAACAAGCTTGGGGTCGCCGAGCGCAGCCGTCTCTGCAGGCTGGGCTTATCTTTGTTCTTGGTGGCGGAATAGGGTTTTTGAGCATTAGGCTCCGTCCGAGTCTTGTTGTCAGCCTTGCCATTCGGTTGCGTGGCCGAGTCTAGAGCCTCTGGGTGGCTTCAGCCGAGCGGGGACAGAGGAAGGGAAATCCCATGGCACTCAGGGACAACGTGTCTACCTGTGCTGCACACCTGGTGCTGTGTGCTGGGCGTCCTCCTGCAGTGCACTCGAGGGCTCTGCTTTTGAGACCACGTGGTGGCTGTCCAGACGGGAAAGTTTGGTAACTGGAGCAGGTGAATTTTCAAGGAAAAAGCTTGAAACTACAGAAAACTGTATTTGAGGACAAATGCCACAAAAGGCTTTGCATCACTTTGTACTTTATTTGTGATATATACAACTTATTTTTAACATTATTTTCATTTTAAAGGGAAAATTCAAAACAAAGCAATAGGAGTGTAACAATGGTAAAACAGTATGTATTATTACCTTTAAATTAGTTACTCAAAGAGTAAAATATAGGCATTTAATTGTCTAAACAATTGTCCAAACAATATTAGCACAAGCTTTTCTTTTCAAATAACTAAGAGAAATTAGTGCTATAACTATCATGGCTAATATATATTATATTATATATATTATAATATTATATATCATAATATATATCTTGCTTTTCCCTTCCTTCTTTTCTCCTTTCAACGTGTGTTCTTAAGGTGCTTCCCTTCAGTGTGTTATGAACAGTTTTACTAGGTCTGCGGGTCTGTCCTGGGGCTACCTTAAAGTACCACACGCTGTGTGGCTTACGCAGCAGATGTTCATTTTCTCCTGGTCTGAAACTGGAAATCTGAGGGTGACGTGGTGGGAAAGTTGAATTTGGGCTCATCAATCCCTAGCTAATAGATGCCCATAATTTTTACACACCTTCATGTGGTCTGCCCTCTGTGGGTATGCATGTGTGTGTGTGTGTGTGTGTGTGCGCACACCCCTGTGCACACACAAATTTGTTCTAATAGGGACAGAAGATTTCATCAGGATCTAACCCAGTTACTCATTTTGATTTAATTATTCTTTCAAAGCCTGATTTCCACAGTTCAGTCACATTCTGACGTACGGGGGGAGTGGGACTGCAGCATCCAAACTTTAAGGGGACATGATTCAGCCAATTAAGAGCCTGCTGGGCTTCCCTGCAGGTGTTCTGCCCAAGGTTTCTGATGAACCAGCTCTTCTCTGGTTGAAGGGGCACTCGGGACATGGATTTTCCTGTTGCATAAGTGACATTCATACAGAAGGCAGACCGCAAGAGCAGGAGGGAATCAGAAGGGAGGATCACAGTGGCCTCCATGGGAAGGAGCGAGTTTGCCTTCTAGAGTGAGTGGAGAAGCCAGGAGAGGACAACTGTGGGGGCCGGGGAACTGTGGAGCCCAGGGAGCCAGGCCCCTTGTGGCCATGGAGGTAGTGGACAGGTGGTAGCCATTGCCTTGAGGCAGCCGTGGACGGCCACGGAGGGTCGAGGAATGCGTGGGCCTGCATGTGGTACTCTTTGGTGGTACCCGGGCTGAGCCCACACAAGCTGGGCTCTCACTTCAGAGTACATGTCAGACAGTGAGTTCTGTGTTCTGCTTTGAAGGAAGGATTAGCGCTCAGTCAGACTCCAGAACCCGGTTTTCCAGGCTGCTTTGTAATGAGAGTGTGTGATCTCAGATAATCAGGAAATACTTTATGTCAGTGGAAATTAAGTGTGCTGCGCCAGAGTGGATTTCTTGGTGTAGAGGAAAAGAAAGAAGCATCAGAGGCAGAGGGGAAATCATAGTTCATGTTACCTACCATTCTCTATCTTGAATATATTAATCTTGAGATACATGAAATAAAGAAATAGGGCACTGGTGTAAGGAGAATGGTCATGATTATACACACTGTATAATGAGGAGGCTTCAGGAAGATGGCAGGAGAACAGGAAGGTAGCCTGAAGAGACCTTCCACAAGGTCAGAAAGCACAGTGAGGGTGGCATGAAGGAGCAGGAGGAACATGGCCACAGGCAAGAACCAATATCCTGTTGCGTGAACACACCATACCTGAGGTCTCAGGGTTGCTTGTGAGAGAATGGGCTAATCAGGCTGGAAAGCAGGAGGCCCTGGTCTCCTGGGTATGCTGTGATCCACAGGATCTTTAGACTCAGCTACTGATGGACCTTTGCTCTTTTGGGGTTTGATGGTGCTCAAACCCAGGGACTTAAACATGGTAAGCGCACCTACCACTGGCCTCACACCCAGCTGCACTACTTTTTCAGACCAGGGTAGTTTGACCATATACACTGGGTTGGATGCTTTGATTAATTTAGTGTGGAGACCATCGGTGAGTGGGTGAATGCAGAGAACAGACAGCTGTGCAGGGGAGAGAATATCAGGAGGAGAAACGTCCAGGGGAGTATGAGATGTCCCTGGCGCCTGCCTGGCCTTGCATGGCTCCACTCCACTCTTGCCTTTCTGTCCCCCAGCACAGAGGCTGTCCCCACAGACTTGCCAAGGATTCAAGGTGGTTGGAGCTTAGGAAGAGGGCAGTCCAGGCCTCTGTGGTACCAACGCTGCCTCCTGCAGGGGCTCCGAGGCCCCTTCTGGGTCTGCCACACAGCCTGTCTCAGACCCTTTAAAACCACACTGACCTCCGCCAGGGAGAGCTTGCCTTGGAAACTTGAAACACTGAGGTCAGGGGGCCCCTCACAGCTGTGTGTGTGTGTGTGAGAGAGAGAGAGAGAGAGAGAGAGAGAGAGAGAGAGAGAGAGAGACAGTGCTGCGGTGCACATGCTTCTCACCTGGCTCCGCACATCCTTGTTTGTTGCCGCCACTGAGCGCAGTAGATTGGAATCCCGTGAAGGGGAACTGAGGCTGCTGTGGGGGTCAGGGCGCTGGGACAGGCGGGCCTTGATTTCCGTGGACTGTGAGGCTTCCTCAGAGTTGGCGGGTGCAGAAAACCAGAGCCCAGAGCAGTTGCCGGGAGCGGGGAGCCCAACCTGAGCCTCAGAAGCTTGGCAGAGCTCTTGGGATGGGGTGCTGGCACCAGGCCTTGTCACTTGTGGTAAATTATCAAAAAACTATTTGTGAAAACAACAACAAAACAGAGGGAAGTATATTCTTATTCTGTCTGTAAAGTCAATAAAACGGGCACTGCCTTGCAATCGTTGCCGTGGAATGAGCGATCCAAGAAAGCAGCGTGGGGGTCTCGGAGGCCTGGTTCCCGAATCAATAGTGTTGCGCTGAGCTCCTCCAGAGGGCTTTGTGTGTCAAAGACATTGAATCAGAAATATATATTATTATAATATTTCAAATTGATAATTCTCTTCAGTTAATATCTGTAAGCTTTATTTTGCTCTGCTTTGAAGCTGACCTGGAGCTCAGTCTGTAGCCCAGGTTGGCCTCAAGCTCATGGTGATCCTGCTGCCTCAGCCTCCCCAGGCTGGGATTGCAGGCACTCAGAAGCACAGGAGTCGCTGGCTACACTTTTTGTTCCTTCCCCCCCGAGGGCCTGGTTGTCTCTCCCTGGAGCAGCAGATCCCCAGCTGCCCTGAGCAGTGTACCCTCTATGGCACAGAGGCTGCAATTACTGAGTCCTCTCAGCCTGCTCCTCTCTCTCCTCTGAAGGACGAGCCCTGCCCTTCCACCTTCCCTCTGCTGGGCGAGTGTCTGGTGCACTCAGCCGAGTGCACAGCCCAGGCTCCTGAGGCTTTTACTTCCCCCCTTATGCTGAAGATAAGCCAAAGGCTCTGTGCACGCTTAGTGCATACCCTAGCACTGTGCTAGATCCTCAGCCCTCTTTTGAAATTTTATCTCTGAGGCAGGACTTCCATAAACTGACCAGACTGGCCTCAGCTTGTGACCCTCCTGCTTCTGTCTCCAGCTGGGGTTGCACAAGTGGCGTCGTCCTGGCCACCATCCTTAGCGGGGCTTAACACCTACACATCACCACTGTCCTTGTTAGTGTAGTGGTGAGTATCCCCACCTGTCATGCAGGAGACTGGGGTTCCATTGGATTCCCCAATGGGCAGGCTAGTCTTATTGGGGCTGGGGAGATGGCTCAGTGGAATTAGTGCTTCCTTGGCAAACGCATGGACAAAAACAAAACAAAAAAATACCAGCTGCGGGCTCAGAGGGTGGAGTGGGTTAGGGGATCACAGTGAGGGAGGAGCCGAGCAGCGTGGTGGAGGTTTCAGCTGGAAATCCCTGGTACCGAAGGCAGGGCTATTCAGTGCCCAGGGAAATCACAAGGTCACTGTGAACTGAGTTGAGGAAATTATAGATTTGAGGAAGGAAAGAGAGACAGACGGAGAGAAACAGAGAGAGAGAAGAGAAAGAAAACTGTAGTATGCTGTCACATTCTGTAAGAGAGAAATAACGGATCTACAGATCTAGGCCATAATTAATGGGCATGAGTCTTTGATTATTTTTTTTAAATAAAGAATTATTTTTTGTTGGTGAGGCAGTGTGAGGGGCTGCACCCAGCCGCCTATGTGCGCGGCCTCCACTCCCCTCATGAGCTGCACTCTGCCACGGACTTTGCACCTAATGCATGCCAGCGGTGTGACAGAGCCAGGACCCGTGCGGACCGAGGTTGTGCCCCCAGTCCATTTCTCCAGCAGCCAGAGATTACAGAGGCTCTGCAAGAATCTGTCATTCTTGTCTGCTTGGCCCTGTTTGGCAAAGGAAGGAAGAAAAGTGAGGAATTAATTTTCAAATTTTTAGAAGTTAAAAATGGATATTACCAAGAAGCATGACCTCCGTCTTGCCAGCAGGCTCCACACACTGCAGGAGACCTAGCCGACTTGGGAATCGCAAGCCTCGCTGTTGCTTACACAGCTGAATGCAGCCTCTCTGCCGGCTCGGCTGGGTGAACTGCGGTGTGTGATCCTGTACATTTTTCACCTGTTACATTTATGAGTATTTCAGACACATTAATTTCATTGCCATTTGTGAATTATATAAAATGTTATTTATTTTTAGACAGTGATCTTTTTTCCTTTGCAGAAAAGGATGATTAATGCCATTACCAAAAAGTTGATGAAAGAAAATTATTTCCCTGTGGGTGAGAAGTGTTTCTTCAACATTAGTCAGTGTGGACACAACAAACCTCCCCAGCCTGTGTCGTCTCACGCCTCTGAACAAGGGGTCTGAAGCAGGATTTTTGACTGTAGCCAGCAGGCTCTTGCCCCATCTGTTTACTGTGGGGCACTGCCTTCCCCCTCAGTCACCAGCCGAGAGGGTGGAGGTGGGCCAGCTCCTGTCCCCACAGCCTTGCTTGATGGCACTTCTCTGCCACTGCCTGCAGTTTCAAGCAATTAACTTTCCTTTTAGTGGTTGGAGATGGAACACATGAAGGGCTCGGTCAGTCATGTCCTTGCAAAGCTAAGACACAGAAATGAGTTGGAAATTCGTTTTAACAGTGAAAGGCTCACTGCAGGCTGGATGCAGAAAGAAACACAGGAGTGGGAGCGTCCTTGCATCTAAACCCACTTGGTGCTCTCAATTTGCAGAGGAGGAAGCTGAGGCTGCACCGGGAAGACAGCAGCACACGGCTTGCACACCGGGTGAAGCCAGTGCTGCGACACACGGGGCTTCTTTCTTTCACATGCAATGAAATTAGACATCTAGATTTCAGCTGCTGCAGCCCTTTAGCCATGCCTAAGGGTCAGATATTGACTGCACAAGTTAGGACAGTAGGTACCAAGTAGCTCTGTCAGTAGATGAAAGGGTGGGGAGGAGAACAAGGAGGAAGAGGAGGAGAGGGGCACAGCTGGCCTTCAGCAGCCTCTCCTGGGGGATGCGTTCCCTCCCTCTTCTGGGCACTGTGCTGTGCCTATTTCTAGACCTCAGTTCACCCCCTTCGAGGAAAGGCCATTTCTGCCTCTGTCTCTGCACGCCCAGTGTCTGGCAGAGAAGGCATCATGCCTTCTAGAAGCTTTGGATAATGCACCCCACTTTGTTCATCAAGTTCCAATCTACACTTTTTGGAAGAGACACAAAGGGAACCTTAATGAGGACCAGAAGGAGAAGAAAAGAGGAGGCCGCTCTGCTGTCACTTCATCTTTCATGTTATAAGCAGAAATAATTTTAACATATTGAGGAACTTTGGTAAAATCTTTCCCATGTTTTGAGTTTCTGTTGTCCTGGTATAAGGCTAGGTTCAACAGACAGAAAGATTTGAACAACATTAGGTTGCTCTAACAGTGCATCAAGTAGGACATTTGGTTTTCCTTGGTGGCATTGCTGTAATTGGCAGACCTCAAATGTGCTTGGGGCAACGCTGTCATCCTTTTCTGGTTGCTCAACCCAATAAACAAGTATGGAAGGAAAAGCGTGAAGAGCCTACGTACCTAGATATGCCTCCCTGCTGTGCTCACACACTGAATTTCATTTATTTTTTAAAGTTTTTATTCATTTTAATGAGAAAAAAAGATAAAATAGCAAGGAAACAGTTTCAAAACAGTTACAACAATTAATACATTGCATAGTGTTGTCTTCGTAGTGGTTATTCAGAGGAGAAAATGCAGACATGATATCTTGTCCAAACAATATTGGTACCAACCTTTCTTTTCATTGAACTAAGAGAAAGTAGCTGTATGTCTGTCCTATCTTGTATATATACATATATTTTTTTCACTATAAAAGGTCCTTTATTTATATCCCCTTTTTTTTTTTGTTTTGTTTTGTCAGAGATGGGTGTTCTGTTGCTGTTAGAGAAACTGTATTTGAAAAAGTCTTTAAAGGACCTTTTCAACTTGATGGCAGTCTAAAATTATAGGCACTTGAATTCAGCAAAATAGCCCAACAGAGTCCAGTAGTCCATGATAGTAGTGAGCTTCCAGCACAACTGGCAGTTGTCCAGAGTTGCTGACTTGACCCTTTTACAGCTCAGCATATTAATATAGCTTTACTCTTTTATACCTTGTGGTTACACTTTTCTTCTGGATGGTTAAGACCAAGTCAAAGCAAGGCCTGTATAATTAAAAATGTAACTTTTGCTATCTGATAAGGTCAGTCAAATCTCCTCAGGATTCACCCTGGAACCATGTACAGCACCTTGTGAAAAGTAGAACACAGTTAAATGGAAAGAAGGAATTTAAGGATTAAACAATGTAGAGAGAGAAAGGAAAGAAGTTAGAAAATATGGCAGGGGTAAAGCCATACATTTATATTAAAAAAAAAAAAAAACAGTTAAGGCAGTGGTCCTAAGAATCTCCATCAGGTTTTTGAAAATAGCAGCTAATGGGTAGAATTCTCACCCTGACTAATTCTATATGCTGCTATCTGTGAACTAAGCAACTACATGTGGACAACAATGTGAAATACTAAAACCATGCTTGAAATACCTGTCATTTTGGTCTTCTAAATGTGTACTGCTTCTAATGTTATATCAATTGTTGCTATACTCTCTTTAAACTGAATTTCATTTAAAGTGTGGTATGTTTTGGGGCAAATAAGTCATCAGTGTTAGGCCAAACCTTGCCATGGGGTGGAAGGGGAGGCAGCACATATCTGTAATTCCAGCCCTTGGGAGGCCAAGGTAGAATGATTGTGAATTTTAAGCCGGCCTGGGAAATAGTGAGTTTCAGGATGCTCTGAATGATACAGAAGCCAAGAGCAGAAAGAAAGAAGGATGCAGATATGATGGGTCAGGTCTGTAGTCCCAGCGTGTGTAAGGCAGATGCAGGAGGACTGCCAGCCTGAGCTACATGAGGGTGCTGACAGAGAGAGAAAGTAAGAGACAGGGAGGAAAGGAGGGAGGGGAAGGGAGGGCACGGAGGAGGGAGGGGAAGGGAGGGCACGGAGGAGGGAGGGAGGGAGGGAAGCAGAAGAGGCAGAGCGACGAAGAGTCAGAAAAGGAGCAGGAGCAAGACGAAGAGAAGGAGGAGGGAGGGCTGCTGGCCCTTGGGTGTTTCCTGCAGGAGCCATGCTGCTCCTGGGTCTCCTAGCATGGCTTCTTCTGCCTCCTCAAACACTTCACATTCCCAAGGAGAGTTTCCATCTCTTGAGCCTGCATTCCCAAAGCTCTTTCCTTCCCCTCCATACCAGTGGGACAGGCTGGGATTGAGCTGCTGTGGGTGGCATGGCCAGGCCGTGAGTCTAGTGAGTATTGTCAGAAGCTCTGTTCCACACAGGTGCTCATGTCACGGAAACTGTGAGCTCCACACCAGCTCTTGACAGTCCCTGCTGTGTGTGACACACATTCTTCTTTCCCTATCGCACCTTCTGATATATGAGGTGTGCATACCACTCCCTGACAGAGTGGTTCTAGAAGGTTCCTGCAAGAGTGACACCTGCAGTGACCATCGTGCCCTGCATCTGCTCCTAGACAACAGCTGCTTTTTCTCATCAGAGAAAGTGTTTCTCTCCTCTTGAAAGGGGGAAGCTCACTAAGTTACCCATCCCAGCCACGATCAAGGCAGTATACACAGCACGCAGGGTAGGGCTCCTGCCTCTGTGCTTTTCCCAGCTGCAGTTTCAGCTGTCTGCAGATCAAATACATGTGAGGAGTTCCAGGAAGTTCCAGAAGAGGTACAATTTGCACCTGCTGTACCTGAACAACATACCAGGTCCACACAGGGAAGCAATGTGCAGACAAACCTGCTGCAGCCTCTGGCCCTGCCCAGGCCCTCATGTTTCCAGACTCATTAGGACAGGGTTGTTCATTTAGCTTCATTTATGTAGGTTTTATTGTTTCTTTTTTAAAAAATGTATTTGGTATAGGGTCTCACTACACAGCTTGGAATTGACCCTCCTGTTTTTAGCCTCCCAACATGCCCAGTAGTGGGGCTGGCACACCGTGTGGTGCTGGGGCTCGAAGGCAGGCACTTAGTCCGCTGGGCTGTCTGGCTGGCTCTCATTTGTGTATTGTATAGTAGAGCATGTGACTGCAGAATCTTTACTGAACACTTACAGACTTTTGTTGGTGTTATTTCATAAACAACAAAATGCAACATTTACACAGCATTTCACGGCACTGGGTGTCATAAAAAATACAGAGGGGACGTGAAGTTTAGAAGGGGCATGAGCATCCACACATTTGGGGACAGCAGAGGTTCTGGAACCAGAGCCTGAAGGATGACCGTGTATGCCCACACGTTGGTCGAAACATCCGAGTCTGTACGTGATTTCCTGTGGTATGGGGAGCCAAACTTGTGTCCTCCTCCCCAGGCTCTATGTGTACCTGGAGGGAATGGGGTCAGGTGTTGCTGTCACCAATGTCAGCAGTTCTGAGCATGGCTGTGGGCTCACCGGTGTCTGCTCCTGGGTGAGGCTCAGGAGGCCCTATGGTGCTTCCGATTGCATTGCGAGTTGGCGTTGGAGGGTGCCCCTCCTTTGGCGTTTGCAGCAGCTTTGCCAGGGTGTGGTTTGTCTATAAGACATAGGAATGCAGAGACGCCGTGTAGCCGTATTGCCCCTCAATCCCCCTACTCCTGGTTCTTCTGGGAGAGGTTAGGCCCAGCTTCTTGCCTTCGCAGGCAGCGCTCAGCCACACATGCAGCCCTTTCTCAGCGTGCTTCTGCGTTTGTGTCATCGCTCTTGTAGTCTGTGCCTCCCCCTCCCTCCACTTGCCTGATCCCGCTTTCTATCTTGCCTTCTCCTTTGTACGTCCTGCCAGCTTTTGGGCACAGCTCGCCATCTTCCCAGAGTGCTACTCGCTTAATTAAAGATTTCAGGGGCAATGGCTTACTGCACTCACGGGTTTTGGTGAGGGTTCTGCTTGCTCCTGCGCAGCTGCTGCCGAAGGCTCTGGGCTGTCAGCAACCCTACATGCGCCTCTCCTGCCTGGATGGGATGCTTTGCCCCTTCCAGCGCTCCCAGGATCGAGTCAGATATATCGTTTTCCTTTCTTTCATAATCGCTCTCAAAATGCCTAATTCTGCAGGAGAAAGGAAACAGAGCATTGAGGGACTGTCCTGGTGCAGTGCTGTATGTGGTTAGATTTCTAAACTTATGCATAAACATATATAATTGCTTGTTCCTATTTTTAAAATATATTTTAACTTTTTAAACTTTTTTTACATTATATTTTATAGGGACTTAAAGTTTAACATATCAATATTTGATGAAAAATACCTGTTCCATGTTAAACCTAAGATGTTTGATATCTACAAAGATAGGTTAAGCTCAACAGCCTAGGTTGTATGGTAATAACAATAAGCTTCTCTTCTGGAGGGTTAACAACCTAAGATTACAGACCAAAAATTAGAGAAAAAGGAGGGCTGCAAGGACAGCCAACATTTTGGCCCTAAACTTTCAAGGTCAGTTAAGACTCGGGACATTTGAGAACCTGTACTATAACATCATGCAACTCAGTTGTGTCCCAAATTTTCTAACCAAGGAGATTATGCAGCCAAAGAAGAAAATGATCAATGATGTACAGTGTGTCTAAGGAGAGTCACATGAAGAGAAAACATTCTCTTAGGCTTTCATAGAGAGCAAATTGTTCAAGCAATGGCCGTGACTCATCCATAGGCTGACACAAAGGATCTACAAACTGTGGCACAGCATCTCAGGATAAACCTTGAGGGAATTTGACTGACCTTAATTAGATACAAAAGCTACAATTCTTATTACATAGGTCTTGCTTTATCTTGATCTTAACCTTCCAGCAGAAAAGTATACAAACGAAGTATAAGAACTAAAGCCATTTTATTATGCTGATCTGTAAAAGGCTCAAGTCAACTTCTGACATTGCCAGACATATGGAAAACCCAATAATATTTTGGACTACTGGACTATTTTAGAATATTTTACTGAATTCACACACCTATAATACTTTTTTTTGTTTGTTTTTTTTATTTTTGTTTTTTTATTTTTGTTTTATTGAAGTACAAATATCAATGAGACAGTTTTAAGATACTTGACAAGATGGATTTGATAAATTAATACATTGCAAACTGTTTTCATAATGTTTTGGTATCATAGAAGGTGCATACATGATATTATACTTACAGACATTATTATACCATATGTCTCTTATCAGTAAATTAAGAGAGTGTATCTGTTTGCCTATCTTTTTTTATACCTGAATTACATAAAAGATTCAATAATTAATACTTTCTACCTTATTATTTTCCTAGTCGTTGTCCATAGTACTAGAAGCCAACATAATATCCTGTCCAACCACCATTAGTGCAAATCTTGCCTCTCATAGAATTATGTAGAAGCATAGCGTTATCTATCCCAACTGTACTGTCCATACACACACATCATGATTCTTCCTTTCTATACCCCTTCCTTTGTCTACACCTGTCAAACATGGGCACTCCATTGTCATTCAACTAACTTAGGTTCTTGAACTTGACAACACACCTATAATATTTAAATGACAAAACTAAACAAAAAAAGGGGCTACAATTGAATGACCATTTGGTATCTGTAGATTCAAAATAGTTAAGACAGATATACAGCTACATTCTCTTGATTCAAGAATAGAGAGATCTGCTCTAATAATGTTTCTAAATAGAATATCATATCTGCATCTTGTACAACAAATAACCACTAAGAAAACAATATGCATTGTATTAATTATTGAAACTGTCCTACTAATTTTACTTGAAACTGTCTCATTGATATTTGTTTTTGAACAAAATTATGGAAAATAAATATAAAATGCCTAATTCTATTCTGAGAAATTTCTTTGCTTGATAACTTAGCAAGTGCAGCCATTAGCAGTCTATGCTTGCTCATTAACATTCCTTTGCAGTCTCTGCTGAAAGGGCTGTGTGCTCATTTGATGTGTGCTCCGCTTATGACAGGTGCTGGGTCCGCCCAGCATTTCCCCCACACGTGACAGCAGTCTGCAGGCCTGCTCAGCATCAGTCGGTGCACGCAGAGCCAGATAACATGGAGTGAGGTCTGTGCTTGTCAATGCGCACCAGCACATTTGTTTGCAAACCCCTCCCCCCCTCCAAACACACATGCAGTTCCTTCCAGACCCTCTGGTATGATTCTGAGTTTGGAGTCAAGCCTCAAGGAGAGGCTTGTATGTGTGGGAAGCGCTTGAGAAGCAGAAACCACTAATCTGCAGGGGCGCGTTTGGTCAAAGCTAAGCTTCAGAGGTGGAGCCATTGGTGGCTTGGTGCTGTCTTAGTTCCTTCCTTGTCCCTGAGACACTGTACAGACACCCACTGCTCAGGTGGAAGGGCTCACTTTGGTTCATGTTATAGAGGTTACAGTCCATAGTCTGCAACCTCCAAGACAGAGCAGCATGGCAGATGGGATCCGCTCGTGGTGTGGCCGCAGAAAGAAGAGAAAGATAAAGGGAGGAAGTGGGGAGATTGGCACCTTCCAGGCCACGCCCCCACAACCCGCCTTCTCCAGCCAAACTCTGCCTTCTGACACCATAGTTAGCTGGAATCGCCTCTGTGAAGGACCCTACCACTGGGCATCTAACTCGGTGGTCCAGTCACATACCAGCAGCCCTCTGGGCACAGGAGGCTTGGGGCACTACAGAGGCACTGAAAACGTGAGAGCCACGTAGACCTAAGTTAGCTCTTTGATGACCTGCCCTCTCAGCCACTTCTGCAGCGCTCATCTCCTGGCTACTCAGACGCTTAGGCATGCACCAGCTTCTCGGCGCCATAGTTCGTCCTCCACTGAATCCTTGGATGCTGCTCAGTTCTGTTTCATTAGTGATAACACAATACTAAAGACTGGGTCATTTAGAAGTAGATTAGAGTTTTGTTGGGCTCATGGTTCAGAGCTGCCTAGGCCTGCATGGTGCTGTTGTCCCCCCAGCTCTGGTCAGGGCCTTCCTGCTACATCCTCATGCGTCATATGGTAGAGGGCATTGGTGCAGGAGACCCTTCTGTCACCGTGGAGGCCACACCCTTCACTGTAGTTACTGCTGAAGCCTCAGCTCTGAACGTCTGCAGTGTGTGAATCTGGGATTGCTAGCTCATGAAGTTTTGTCGGGCTCATTCGTGCCTGAGCAGCTGCCCTCCATCTCCTGACCAGCCCTGCGTGGAGAGTCAGCCATGCTTGTGCGTCCTGTGTGTGATGGCGGCATCCATGCTCTGAGCTGCCTGCCTCTGCAAAGCCTTCCTTCCCTGGCTGGAGTGTGAGCTCCCTGAGGCCAGGAGTCATCTTTACCCATGCTCCTGAGGTGCTGATGGTGTGCAGGGCCTAGCAAAGCCAGCGCCACAACGGTGAGTGGACCATTCGGTAGCGCAGTACAAGTTGTAGCAGGACTCCATCTGCTATAGTACTTTGGAAGGTTCTTTAACTGGAAACGCAGTAGAAGTGTTGCTAGGGAATTTTTTTTTTATTCTTATTATTTTTTTTGTGGAACTGGGGATTGAACTCAGAGCCTTGTGCTTGCCAGGGTAGTGCTTATTCTACCTAGCCATCTCCCCAGCCCCAGGGAATTCTTGATGGTTAACTGAATTCTGTAATATCTTACATGTAATGTGGACTATGTAAATATTTGAAGTTTTAAAGGCTCTAACAATCAGTCTCCCCATCCTTCTTAAGTGGACAAGTCTATCGACTGTGACGAGGAGTGGTTGCTGAGGAGGGCCCATCTGGGGACACTCTCTGACTCCTTTGTGATGGCGGGCCTGTCTGAAGGCCACTCTGTCTGCAGGGCTCTGCTTGCGCTTCTGTAGCAGAAGGCCCACTCGTGCTGCTTGGCATCTGGCTTGCACTCTGTCCTCTCTGCTCTATCCCTGTGCTGTTGTCTGATTCTCTGAATTTTCTGATTTTCGGTTTTGTTGTTTGGGCTCTTGTGACTAACGATAAGTATTATTCTACAAGGTCGCGTTTGTAGATCCCCGTGTCCATACCAGACACTGGTGTTCTGCATTGCATTATTTCCCTCTCGTCTTATTGCACATTTAGGAGGTGGAGCCTGCTCCTGTGCTGACAGGACATAGGCTGGCAGAGGCGCGCTGCGCCCAGGTTGGGACTCCTGAGCAGGCTGCGTCCCATGCCGGC
The DNA here is from genome assembly GCA_004027165.1 of Ctenomys sociabilis. Taxonomy (NCBI): domain Eukaryota; kingdom Metazoa; phylum Chordata; class Mammalia; order Rodentia; family Ctenomyidae; genus Ctenomys; species Ctenomys sociabilis. Next base: position 80,585 of record PVKA01004072.1, on the reverse strand, counting down.
TTCGCCCTGCCGGCTCCCACAGCCGCTTCTCCTGCTGGCAGTGCCTGCGTGGTGCCTAGAGTGTGGCTCACCACGCGCTGGCTGTGTTACCTGTCCTCAGGCTGCTGAGCTCCAGTGCTGGCTCTCGTCCGCGGAGCCCACTGTGTCAGGCTGGGCAGTGTGTTAATCACTAATGCAGGAGGACTGCCCGGTGAGAAGGCAAACCCAGAGGAACCCAGCTGGTGCAGAGAGAAAGAGCCGCACGGAAGACTCGCTAACAGAGCTGCTGTCTCTTCTTCTCTGTGTTTCAGGAATACCAAATTGACATCTTTTTCGCTCAGACCTGGACCGACAGTCGCCTTCGATTCAACAGCACGATGAAAATACTCACTCTGAACAGCAACATGGTGGGGTTGATATGGATCCCAGACACGATCTTCCGCAATTCCAAGACCGCAGAGGCGCACTGGATTACCACCCCAAACCAGCTCCTCAGGATCTGGAATGACGGGAAAATTCTGTACACTCTGAGGTAAGCGACCACGTGGCTGTCCTTTCAACCTTTGAGTCAACGTGTAACGTTGTACTCACGCTCCGGTACAGGATGAGAATTCAGTCACATATCCGAGGTACCCTGAGCAGGTCAGGACAGCTAATGCTTCTGGGCCCCCCATAGGCAGCACTTCTATATACTTGGGGTATTTTGGATTTTCCCAGGAATTTTGAAACGCATCATAAATTACAGACTATTATACTATAAAACACTAAAGCCAATTCCTGCTGCCATGTGGCTCTCTGCCTTGTGGATCTAATTTTAGATCCTTAATTAAAATTATTGTTGACACGAAACCCTGTTTTTAACTCTGTATTCTTTCCCATATTCAACATGCAGTATAGCATTCTGAAAAACTCTGCCCTAATACCACGCACATGCAAATGAAAGCTCACACATGATCTGCAGTGAGTAGAAGACCCTCCCTTGGTCAGAATTCGTTTCCACAGGAAGATGGCTTTGGCACTATCTATTATGTGTTTAATAATAGATAGTGGCACTCAGCCAGGAACATAGAGGTGGGCGTGAGTCTGACTCAGCACTCCCTTGACGCTCTGTAGCAGGTGCAAGGCCCAAAGTTCATCCCCAGCACTGCCCCCAGGACCAAAAGCACATCTGGGACCACAGGGTCACGGGGTGCAGTGGTCCTTCCCCAGGCATCCCGAGCTTCAGGGCTCTACTCCGCAGACCTCCTGTGGGTCGGCTGGCCCTCACTGAAACCCAGGGAAGCGACAATGGTGCTTCTGAGGATGGCTTGGCCCTTGGAATCCCTGCAGCAAACCAGCAGGAATGGAGCTCGATCTGTCCCCTGCTCCCCATACAGCCGCACTACTGTGGCCTAACTGAGCACAGGGCACCCCACACACTACACCACACCGCCAGTGCCTGCCTCCAGGCCCTTGCACTCATCTGGCGGCCCAGGGCTCCAGAGGACAGTGCTCTCCCGTCTTCCTGGCTCTCCCAGAGAGCGCACCGCTGTTCTCTCAGTCTGGTTCCCGTCCCCACTCCTGCCCCTGCCTTGAGGCTGCCTGTCCTCCCCCTGCCGTTTCAGCCTCAGCTCCTGGCCTCCACCACATCCCACACCCCCTCAGCTGGGAGCCTCCTTCCCTAAGACTGAAAAGCAGCTTCCCATGTGTGGAGCCCTGTCTCTCCTAAACTCTGGCTTCCTGGAGCGAGGCCCCTATTTCTCTAGGCTGAGCATTTTGTTCTGAGCGTGGCAGGGCCGTTTGCCCTGGCCTCAGTCCCCTGGCCGCACTCTTCCTCCTTGCCTGCTGTCTTCCACACCCCACACTGGGTCAAGTTACAGTTACAGGTGCTTGCAGTCCCAAGGAGATCCCGGGACTCCCGGAGTGAAGCAGGGCCCAGAGTATAAGTGTAAGTACAGACAATGTCAGAATCCAGAGAGGAGAACGGTACAGTTTCTGGGAAAGAACAGTGTTGCCCACAGGGAATCATGGCAGTAGTGATATTTGTTAAAAGCCACAGCAGGGAGACTGGCTCTCGAAATACACTCAAAGAACTGGGTTCTGTAGCAGGTGTGTCCTCGCTCCTAGAGCAGGCAGAATGAGATTCTGGCAGGACGCTGGCCCTCAGAGCCTGAGTACAGAAGGCCTGGTCCTGGGACTCTTGGTAGGAACCCTGGCTCAGGCTTCAGTGGATGCAGTGTACTTGCTAGGGCCATAGCCTGCCCTTGGAGGACAGGGCGCTGACTAAGCAAGAAGTCCCTGCCTCATGTGGGGATTGATTTGACATAGTGCCAGAAGACCACGCCAGCCACAAAGAGGAAGTACTTCATTTAAACAGATTGAAAACAATGACTTACAAAGGCCAGTTGGTTTATTTCCTCCTCTCTGACTTGGCTAAGATTTGTAGACACAGTTGGAGTTTTACTAATTGCAGTTCTCTCTGCTACTGATAGCTACAGCAAAATAAAATAAACAATTGGAAAGCACCCAAGTGGCTCCATCTAGTCAGGCAGGATGGGCCCTGCTCGGGGCCTACCCACCTGTGTCCTGTGCAATGCACTGCACTGTGTGCCCCCCAGCCTTGCCCGCATTCTGCGGCTGAGGTGGTGGCCCTAGGGGTGACTATGGCTCTCCCACAGGCTGACCATCAACGCGGAGTGCCAGCTGCAGCTGCACAACTTCCCCATGGACGAGCACTCCTGCCCGCTGATTTTCTCCAGTTGTGAGTACCTCATGGGTCAGATGCTGGATGGGGAGCAGTGGCTTGATGCTGCCTTTGGGAAAATGGCGTGACCAGTAACAGTGGCACTATACAACCAAAGACTGGTAGTGGCTTTCGAATTGATGACACCAGAATTTGTTACTTGCGCTTTATATTTCAAAGTAGATCACTGTGACAGAATGGTGAGCCATGTCACCATACTTCATGACCCCTAACCTACCAAAGAGTTATGCTAATGAGCCATGCATATTATTTAAAAGTGTACAAAAATGGTTTCATAGTACTTTTAGGTTTTTTATTTTAAGGACAGGTGGTTTGTCTTCTATATAAGAAGATAAAATATTTTCCTTTAAATATATTTGTCTTACTGAGTTTTCCAAGATGAAATTTTTATATTTAATCTTCAAACATTTTACTTTGATTTATGTAATAGCTAGCAACCTTCTGCAAATTCTTGAAGACAATGCCCATTAAATGCAAGAGTAGTTACAAAATGCAACATCAAATATGAAACTTATTTGCTGAGGAAGTTCTTGAAGTGAAGGTCAGTATGGAAATACAGCCATTGAAATTAAGGTGGTGCATTTCGATGTACTAGTCACAAGTGCTTTTGAGTGAAACATAAAAATTCAATTAACATTACTGGGTCTTTTTAAAAATTATGTGCAGAACATTAGAAATAAACCTGATAAAAGTCAGACATTTTTTATGAAAGAAGGGATGACCATATGGTATAATTTACCTTAGGTTAAGAAAATCTGAGCCCTGTTTTTTTTTTTTTTTTTAATTTTCTATATATTCTAGATAGAAGTCTTTTGTCTGAGGGACAGTTGACTAAAATTTATTCCAATTTGTGGATTTTCTTTTTACTCTGTTGGTGATTTTTTTGATGTGCAAAAACTTTTGGATAAGATGGGATTTCAGCTGCTGATTCTTTGAAGTGTTTTCTGTGCAGTTGAGTTTTGCTCCTAAAATCTCTACCTATCCCTGTGCTGTCAAGATTTCTACTTCCTTTCTCACCCAGTAGATTTAATGTTTCTGTTTTAATATTTAGATCAATTGAAAACAAAATTTCACTTGCTGATCTAGACTCAGTAAATGTATTTTTATATAATAACAGTTTAATTGATTGAACCTGAACTTGTGCTTGCTGCTAACACCAGTGGTGAGTGACCAGCAGGCACTCAGGTGGCTGTAAGAACCAGTGGGCTTTCGTGTGCAGTGCACTGATCTGAGTGTTACGTATTTAAAAGCTTTCCATCCTGCGTGGTGCTCTGTATGTCAGCCTGCTCTACGGGCGTATCATGACTCCGACCATCGTGAGCTCTCCCAGTTACGTGAGAAGCCCCAGTTGGTCCTGCTGGTCTCCCAACTCACTGGTACACTGTGAACTCACCTACTGCATGTGCTCCTTCAGTGGCTGGAATCCTACTCTCGGACACTCTGTTTTGCTGCTTTTTTAATCTCTCATGCAGTCTTGACAGCCTCTGACTTCTTTGCCAAATTTTCAGTGACACCTTACTTAGAGCTTTCAGAGGTGCGGAGGTCTTTGTTGGCGGGCTTTGCACCATTTGCTGCTCGGCTATTTATAAATTCGGTTTCGTGTTTCCAGAGGCCTTCTGTGTGGCTGAGTCTAGGGTCTAGCGGGCTTCTTCTGAAGACAGCTTGTTCTGCCTCTCCTGGTGACTATGATCACTTCATCTTAATGTTCTAATTCTAATTCATTAAATTAAGTAATACTGTCACTCATCAGATCCACTGCCAAGCTCACAGTGCCGGGAGTTTTAAACTCATACGAAAAACTCATTATCCTCAGTGTGAAATTTATGCTAATGATGTCTTTTGTAAGTCCCATTACAGAAGTATATATTTTATGCAATAAAATTCAATGATTCAGTGAAAAGGTCCGATGAAAATTGCACATGCCTGTGTAAGCAGCATGTATGTGAGGCCTAGACCATTCTTATCGCCTGTATATTGTTCTCTTTAGAAAAGAGAATACTGGGGATCAAACCCAAAGCCTTGTACTTGCTAAGCACCTGTTCTAGTCCTGAACCACACCGCGGTCCCTCTTTTGCATCTTTTCAAGTAATTACAATAGCCTTTGCCGTGCAGTCATGGCTTTATGTTACCACAGACTAATGGCCTCTCGGCACTTGGTGTTCCACACGTGATCTTCTCTCAACAGGATGTCTGGAGACTTACTCAGTAGGCACATGTTTCAGCAGTTGATCTTTCTATCACTTTAAATTGAAGTTGAAGCCTAGACACCTACACCCTATAGATGGCTTGAATTTGAGCTGCATATGAGCCTTAATGATAAGGGCTTGTGGTTATAAGTTTGTAGGGCAAAAAACAGTTATTTGCTTTTACATTGTTTCCACAGCCCAAGCTGAACAGGGCACCTCCTTTCAGGGTGAGTGTCTGATCAGCACAGCCACCCTAGGAGCCAGCCTGGGTCCTGGTCCTGATCCTGGCTTGTGGGGACCTTTGAGAGCCCAAGCCCAGGCGGCAGAGCCTGACACATCCCCTGTGCTCCACTGCAGATGTGTGCTTACAATTCTTGTCTTCTGCCCTGATGGTTTCCCTCACCCCCTCCTGCTTTAAAATGCTGCTAAAGGCATGTGCAGAGACCAGGGTTCGATCCCTGGGCACGCACCAGCCCTATCCCTGGGGCACGCTGAGCCAGTGACTGAGTCCAGATGTGGTGGTGCACACCTGTAATCCCAGACCTGGAGAGACTGAAAACAGGAGGAACACTATAAGTATGAGCTGCACAGTGAGACCCTATACCAAATACATAGATGAGAAAAAAATGTACTTAAACATTTTATAAAGTCCTTTAAGCTTTCTGTTCTTGAGCTGATTATCTGCATATGGGGTTAGCAGTCCTGCTAGAAAGAAAAGAGATTGTGTGGATTGTTTTAAATATTTTTACGGAAATAATTTATACTCTTAAAATTCACATGACAAACACCACTGAGGTGAACACTACCTAAAATCTTAATTATCAGTAATATCTTTCTGGACTTAGTTAAGGATTAGCACAGAGTCTGTCCTTAGTTAGGAAAATGGTGTGTAGATGAACTTCATGTTTATCTGTGTCTCTGCTATGCTCTGGTCATGGAGATGGGCAGAGCTCAGATGGGCCCAGGGAGTGAAGAGCTGCGCATGCAGTATCAGAAGGGGGCACTTTGAACCACACATATGTCAGAGCTCAGTTGTCTCAAGATCAGACAGTGCAGTGACCAAAGTTATGTTTGGCAAGAGGATGAAAGAAGTCATGTAAGAGCAGAGCTAGATATTGACCACTACACATCCACTAGAGCAGCCAAAATTGCAAACACTGAAAACTTCAAATTTGGATGAGGCTCAGAGCCACAGGAACTCTCATTCCTTGCTGCTGTGAATGCAAAATGGTTTAGTTATGTGCAAAATCTCTGGGCAGTTTCTGACAAAATTAAATATGTTTTCATCTTATGAAGCAGAAGTTTTACTCTCTGGTATTTTTCCAAATGAATTAAAAGCTTAGCAGAACCCTGCGTGCAACAGTTGTAGCAGCATCATTCATAATCGCCAGCATTTGGAAGCGACCGAGATGTCCTGCAGTAACCATTTTAGTCAGCTGCATCACAGCTAGGACGAAGCACTGACACTGCGCCTTAAAGAAGAGGGCTTGTTTTGACCCACATGTCTAGAGGTTCCAGCCGTAGTTGGCTGAGTCTGGTGCTGGCAGCAGCATGGAGAGGACCTATCTTGAAGGAGAACTGAGGACTGGCAGTGGCGGTCAGGAAGCGGGAGGTGAAGGGAGGAGTTTAGGGGGCCATGTGCTCCCCGAAGTCCTCATGCACAGCGACCTGCTCTTCTGCTCCAGCATCACTTTAGCAGCCCTGGTTCACTCAGAAGCCCCTCTCTGAGTACATGATGCTTAGAGACACTGAGCATGGCCCACAGCAGTAAGCAAGGGGAAAAACAAACTATGGGATTCTCATTGTTGGGTTATTATTCAGCACTAAAAGTGAGCTATTGAGCAGTAAAGCAACACCGAGGGGACTTCAGTGTGTACTGTGCAGTAAGAGTCCAGCTGCAAAGGCAGCATGCTTTTGGGTCTAGCTCCATGACATTCTGAAAGAGACGAAACTGCGGACACAGTAAAGAAATCAGTGGTTTTCAGGTGTTGAAGGCTGGGAGGGATGGACAGATAGAACACAGAAGGCCTTTAGGAAAGTAAATGTGCTCTACGTGATGCTGTGCTTGCGGGCAGTGACACTGTGTATCCAGATCCACAGGCAGCACACACCAGGTGTGAGCCCTTTGTGAGCCACAGGCAAAGGTTGGGTGATGTCTCACTGCAGGGTCACGGATTACAATAACTTAGCACTCTGCTGGGGCCATGGACATTGGGAGGCAGCCTAGGGGCTGTGGAGAGGGAGGGAAGAGATGTAAGGACTCTTGTTTTTGCTTAAGTTTTACAGTCTCCCTAAAAAAATCTAGTCAAAAAAATCTTGAGGTAGAATAATAAGAATTTATTCAAATGATAACTGAGAATATTCTTTAGAGCGATTCTGTCAAATAAAAATTAACTGACAGTCCCAAAATACACTGTCTCTTGCTAGTTCTTTCTCAATAAAATTAATATAAATTATATAATTGTGCTTTATTGAACCAATTATTTACATGTATGAAATTAATCCATCTATATAGGATTACTTCTTATAAATGAGAATAATAACACTTTTGATGAAAACATGTCATTATAATTTACAATTATGGAGAACAGTGATAGCTGTATCAGTTTGATGTGTCTACATTGTCAGTTTCCATTCCTAGGAGATAATGCAGCGGAGTTTCCATCTTACAATAGCACGGTACTTTTCAGTTCAATATAATCCATAGCTTAAGTTTTCCCATTTGAAAGTTGAAACAGTACAAAATTGAGCAGTTATGTTTTCTGTCATACAAATAAAAGTTTGGAAAACTACCCAGCATGTACAGCAAGACTGAAGGTGGTCCTTGAAGTGATGGCACCATCTTCGTATTTTATAGACAGCTATCTTTTCAGGATGAGAGTGTCATCCTGGTGGAAGAGCGAGGGTCATACATCCTCCTCATGCCAGTGTGCGTGGGAGTGACATGCTTTCACTCAAGCAGGACCGTTGCCTGGTGGCACTCGGATGTCCCAGACACCGGAAACCATACAGAATTTCCCAGCATATGCACAGCAGCGAGGTGGCGACAGCTGCTACATCACATGTTGTTGTTATTGTTGTTAATTAATGTGTTTTGGCCCTGGTGATCAAACCCATGCTTTGCTTGAGAAATTACCTTTAATTCTTATGGGTATATGATGCTTAGGGATAGAATTTCTGGCTTATATGCTAACTCTCACTTGAATTCTTTAGAACACTGACAGATTCTTTTCCACAGCAGCCACACGATTTTACATTCTTTCTAGCCATGCACAAGGATTTCAGATTTTCAACATCCTCATTAAAACTTGGTCTTTTTTTCATTTCTACTGCTGGTAGCCATCTCGGGGGCTCCGGTGCTGCACCTCACAGGGTGCTGCCTTAATCACCATGTTCTAATATTTGCAGTGACTCTGAGGTTCTTACATGGAGCTGGATTGTAAATATATCATGCTGAGTAGAATAAGCTTTCTTTAGAAAAGACAAACCAGGGAAGAGACTCCTGATAGCAAGAGCCAAGGAGGAGAAGGCATAGTCCTGAACATCAAGTAGTGGTGCGAAGCACAATGAAAACACAGCATGTCTCTGATATAAAATCTAGGTGTGTGCTCTGTGCAGTGGTGCAGGAGAAGCAGAAACAACCCCACAGGTTAGTCATGTGGTCTTTCACAGAGACAAAAAACACCACCTGCTGGAGGACAGACAACCTGTTCAATAAACGTTGCTGGGATAACTGGCTATCTGCATTCAGAAGTTTAAATTGACTATGAGTAACTACTACACAGACAACAATGGGCAATGTGTTAAATGCCATAACTGTCCTACTAACCTGTTTTGAAACTGTCTCATTGCTATTTGCTTCTCAATAAAATTAATAAAAAAAGAAGAAGATTAAATTGGGACCCATATATCTTAACCAAGTACTACAATAAAATAAAAATGGATCGCAGACCGGCGTGTTAACAGACAATCTGATGGATGGTAAAGTATGCCAAACTTTTGAAGACATGTGCAAGGGCAAAGACATCTTAAACAGAATCTCAGTTGCAAGGAAATAATATCAAGAGGCAGCAATGAGGTCATACCACACTCAAAAGCATCTGCTCTGCTAAGGAAGCAGCCAGCAGAGTGAAGAAAGAAACTACAGAATGGGAAAGAAATTGCCAGCTAGCGCTAAGCATTCTATCTGGACTAATAGCCAAAAGATGCTGAGCACTGAAGAAATGAAACTATCCAAAATTAAAAACCCAGCCAAAAATGGGCAACTGACAGGGGTCTGGGGAGATAGCTCAGTAGAATAAGTGCTTACCAGGCAATCACAAGGGCCTGAGTTCAATCCCCCATTCTGAAAAAGAAGAGGCCACTGAAATGAATAGAACTTTATCAGAAGAACTACAAGTGGCCTGTTACATGAAAAAAAATTTCACTTCATTGGCATGAGAGGAATGCAAATCAAAGTGACACTGAGTCCATCCTATTTTGGAAGGAATGGCTGCTATCAAGAAATCACATAACAGAGGTTGGGGAGGTTATGGGGAAACAGGAACACTTCTGCATTGAAAGTGAGAATGACCACTAGTACAACCACTGTGGAAATCAACATGGAATTTCCTAAGAAACTAAAAAGTAAAAATTCTATTCCACCCAGCTATTTCTGTGCTCATGAACTGAACGCTTCAATCTTACCAATAAATTTCTTTTAACTGATCTAGAGAGCCACATAACAGTTCCAGCTGACCTTTTCCTTCAGAAATTGGCAGACAGATCCTAAAGTCTATACAGAAATTTAAAATTTCAGAATAGTAAAAGTAATTTTGCAAAAAGAACCAACCAACTTAAATGGCTCACATATCTGACTTGAAAACCTGCTGCTGCAATAGAGTGGGAAAACAGTACTGTAAGGGCAGGCGCAGAGCAGCCGGGCTGAGTTGGGAGATCAAGTCCCGCACACCCACGGACAGCACGTGCTTCGCGAGGACTTCAGAGTAATTCAGGGGGACTGATAGCCATTTTGACAAATAGAACAGAGTGGCAAAATGCAATAGGTTGGGGCTTAAATTTTCTTTTTCTTTCTGCTGAAAAGTTCCCTGGCTCATCCTATAAGAACATTTAAGGGGGCGGAGAGATGGATAATAGAATAAGCACTTGTCTGGCAAGCGCAAGGGCCTGAGTTCAATTCCTGGTTCTGAGAAAGAAAGAAAGAAAGAAAGAAAGAAAGAAAGAAAGAAAGAAAGAAAGAAAGAAAGAAAGAAAGAAAGAAAGAAAGAAAGAAAGAAAGAAAGAAGAAAGAAAGAAAGAAAGAAGAAAGAAAGAAAGAAAGAAAGAAAGAAAGAAAGAAAGAAAGAAAGAAAGAAAGAAAGAAAGAAAGAAAGAAAGAAAGAAGAAAGAAAAATTAAGCCCCAATTTATCGCATTTTAGGGTTTTTGGGTTTTTCTTTTAGGGTTTTTGTTTTGTTTGTTTTTGTGTGCAGAGTCTCACTATGCAGCCCGCATTCATAGTGATCCTCCTGCATTTTTTGCCTCCCTAGAGCTGGGATTACAGGCGCACGCCATCACACCTGGACTACATCACTGGCTCAGCACACCCGAAGGCGGGGCCGGCACAGCATGTGGAGCCAGGGATCAAGCCCTGGTCCCTGCGCCTACCTAAGCAAGCGCTGAGTCCACTGAGCTATACTGCAGGCCCTCCAACTTACTGCATTTTGAAGATAATAAATCTTTATTCTTCTGTTGTTCCCATTCTCCTCCCCCTTTTCCAATGCATCTTCCCCTCCTTTCTACAAAAACTTTGTTTCCATTTTTCCCTTCTTTTCTCATTTTATTTTTTAATACCTTCCTTTTCCACTTCCCTAGTTCCCCTTCCCATTTGAACTTTCCTTCCTATTTCATAATATCTGTTATAAATTTTGTTCCTTATTTATACTTTAATTTTTTCACACCAGAAAAACTGTGGGTTATTTATATATGCATGTATGGATTTATTACACTTAAGACTACAGTCTCAACACACACTTCTCAGATGAAGAAATACAAGAAGCGAATAAATACATGAAAAAATGCTCCACATCACGAGCCATTCGTGAAATGCACATTAAAACATCACTGAGATACCATCTCACTCCAGAAGGAATGTCTATCATAAAGAAATCAACCAACAACAAATGCTGTAGAGGCTGTGGGGGAAAGGGAACACTTCTCCACTGCTGGTGGGAATGTATACTGGTGCAACCATTATGGAAATCAGTGTGGAGACTCCTCAAAAAACTAGGACTGGAAATCCCATTCAAACCAGCTATCTACCTTCTGGAAAATTTCCCAAAAGAAATGAGAACATCATATCATAGTGATATATGTGTGCCTATGTTTATAGCAGCACAATTTGTGATAGCCAAATCCTGGAAACAACCAAAATGCCCATCACCTGAGGAATGGATGAAAAAGATGTACTGTTTTTATACAATGGAGTGTTACTCAGCTGCAAAAAATGATAACTCAAAGCCTTCATATATAAGTGGATGGTACTTGAAGACATAAGTAAAATAAACCAGACCTACATGCATAAATATCATATAGTCTCCTTAGTATAAGAACTCAAAAGAAGAAATAAAAATTGAAAGGTATAACACAACTAAATGGAAAGCAAAAGAAGGATTAAACAACAGAGACAGCAAAGAGAAAAGCTAGGAAACATGGCAGGGGCAAAATCATACATTTATTTAAACAAGATGGCTAAGGCAATGGTCCTAATTATCTCCATCAGCTTTTTGAAAATAGCAGTTCATGGGTAGAATTCTAACCCTAACTAACTCTATATGCTGATATCTGTGAACTAAGCAACTACACTGAGGCTAGCAATGTGTAGTAGTAAAACTATGCTTGAAATACTTTTCATTTTGGTCACCTAAATGCATACTGCTTCTATTGTCATACCAATTATTGCTATACTCTCTTAAGGTATTTTTTAAAAAAGTAATAAAAGAAAACAAGAGACAAAAGAATGTCATAGGATTGTCCTGCTACAATGTTGTGTATCATTTGATTTCTAGATTTCTGTGTAAGAATTTATAATTGTTTTTTCACATTCTTTAGAATATCCATGGTTACTGGAAAATAACAGTTCCATGTTAGTCTAAGGCATTTGATATTCAGACAGACAGTGACATTAAGCTCAACTGCCTCTGTTACAGAGTAACAATATCATTAGGCTTCTCTTCTGGATGTTTAACAAAGTTTTCAGACCAAAAATAGAGCAGCTACAAGGATAACCAATATTTTGGCCCTAGAGTTTCAAGGTCAGTGAGGACTCCAGGATATAAGAGAACCTGTGCTGTGACATCATATAACTCAGTGGATTCCAAAATTTTCGATCAAGCAGGTTGTAGGGCCACAGAGGAATGTGATTGATGATGTAGAGTGTGCCTAAGGAGAGTCACATTGAGAGAAAACATTCTCTCAGTCTTTCACAGAAAACACATTGGACAAGCAATGGCTGTGCCTGATCCACATGGCTGACAATGAAAGATCTGCAAGGTGATATACATGCTTCCAGGGTAAATTTTGAGAGGATTTGACTGAACACAAAAGTTACACTTTTAGTTTTATAGGTCTTGGTTTAACTTGGTCTTAATCATCCAGAAGTATAAAAATTAGGTATAAATAGTAAATCCATATTAATATGCTGAGCTGTGAAAGGCTCAAGTTGTTGAGTTTGTGTTCCACTCATGAACTGCTATTTTCAACGGCTATTTTCTCTGAAAAAAAATCAAAACAGAAAAGGGTGATATGCTGGGAACCACAAAGCTATGAAATTGATCGAATATGTATAGGTGGGACTTGGCTCAGAGCCTAAAGCAAACAAGTTGCCTCACTCCTGAGATGGACATCCTGTCTGTTAATGTTTGCTATCAGTTGCTAAGCAACTAGTGTCATAGGTTACTAACTTCATAAAAGTGTAAATAAAGACAGTTTTGTTGCAAAAAATGAAGGGGGAAGAACAATAATATATGCATATGTATATATATATATATATATATATATATATATAGAGAGAGAGAGAGAGAGAGAGAGAGAGGATAGATATACAGCTAGTTTCTGTTAGTTCACTGAGAATGAAAGTTTGTACATTGTTTAGACAAGATATCATGTCTACATCTTGTCCTCTGAATAACTACTATGAAGACAATAATATGCAATGTATTAATTATTATAAATGACCTATTAACCTGTTTTGAAACTGTTATATTGCCATTTTATCTTTTTTCTCATTAAAACAAATAAAAAGTATCAAAAAATAAAAAGAGTACAGTTTTAAGCTGATTCTGTTGACCTGGAAATGGCTCAAGTTTATTCTTCCTGATGGCTTCTTCCATTGTCTGAAAGAAAAGCACGTTGTGATCCATTTGTTGGTTGATGAGTCTTTGGGCTCTTCCAAGATCCGGCTGTTTCAAAGTGTGCCATTCTAAACATGGGTATGCCTCTATCAGTGTGGTGCTGTGCTCTTAGTTGCTCTGGAAAGACACCAAGGAGAGTAATAGCTGAGTTGAATGGGACCTCTGGTTTTAGTTTCTAAGGACTCTTCATGCTGAGTTCCCTAGTGGTCACACCCGTCTACACCCCCACAGCAGTGGAGGGTTCCTTTTCCCCACAGCCCCACCAACATTAGTTTTTGTTGCATTCCTTGGCAATAGCAATTCTTTCTGGGGTGAGATGGAACTTCAGTGTTGTTTTAATTTGCACTTCTTCAGTGATTGCGATCTTGAACATCTTTCAGTATACTTACTTGCTATTTGTACTTCTTCCTCAGTTTTTGGTTATAGGGGTGTCTGAATTTGAGGGAGGTGTCTGAGTTTTTGAGCTCTTTATATATTCTTTATATATTAGTCCTTTGTCTGAGGAACAGCTGGCAAACATGCTTATTGGCTCTGTGGGTTGTTTCTTCACTCTCTTGGTGACTTATTTTGCTGTGCAGCAGCTTTTAGTAAGATGGTATGCCAGCTGTGATTCTTGGAATATTTCCCATGTGGTGGGGGTCTTGTCCATAACATCTATCCTTATCCCATGACTTCAAACATTCTACCTATTCTTTCTTCCACCAGATTGTTTTTGTGTTAATATTTAAATTTTTGATCTATTTCTCTTTTAGCTTATGAGAGACATGGATCTAGTTTTAATCTTCAGCATATGGAAAGCTAGTTTTTCCAGCACCATTTATTAAAGTGGCCATCTTTCTTCCACTAAAGGAGTGTAGCCCCTTGTTGAAGATGTGTTTGGAGTTGTTTCTGCATCTTCTGATCTGTTCCATTGATCCATAAGTCTGTTTTTTATTTGTTTGCTTTCTTTTTTTGACTGATATCATACTGCTTTTATTATGGTAGTTTAAATTAGCATTATTTGCAGATTGCATGATATACTGCATAGAAGATCCAAAACTCCACCAAAAGATTTCTCCACCAAATTCATTTGTGCAGCTGGATATAAAATCAACAATCAAAAATCAATATCACTCCTATACATGAAAACCAAACTCACTGAGAGAGAAATTGGAAACCACACCTTTTATAATAGCAGTGTTAAAAAATTAAATACTTATGAATCACAACCTAACAAAGGAAGTAAAAGATCATCATTTTGAAAACTGCAGTATTCTGAAAAAGGATATCAAAGACTATCATAAAATGCAAAAATATCCCTTGCTCTTGGGTAGGAAGAAGCAACATAGTACGAGTGGCCCTACTCCCCAAATTGTTACAAGGTGTAATGCAGTTGTAATCAAAATACCAGTAGCATATCTCACGAAATTAAAGAGAACAACCCTAAAATTCATTTGGAACCAGAAGAAACATAGAATACAAAAAGAAAGAAAGAAAACAAAATTCTGGGCAACAAATGCAAAGTGGTGAGCAATTCTTTTTTTTTTTTTTTTTTTTTTTTCTTTTTTCTTTTCTTTTTTTTTGCAGAACCGGGGATTGAACTCCAGGCCTTGTGCTTGTCAGGGAAGCATTTATTCTATGGAACCATCTCCCCAGCCCCACAATTCTTGACTCACAATATGTTGCAATTGCAACCAACACCTTTCTTGGTACGTGTCCTGTACCTCAAGTTTTGTCATTCCTATATTTGAAACTTAGCCGTATGGTGAGTCTTGACTTTTAAAAGTCCACAGAAGTGGATGGAAATGTGAGTGTGTACACTTGTGTGTGACCAACTCTCACACACATAGAATAATTCTGGTGCTTCAGCCGCCTCCAGATTGCCCAAATGCCTTGCGGAGCTCCTGCCTATGGGTTTACGTTTAAGGACACATGCTAAAGACCTGCAGGAAATTGTGTTCAAGTCTAATAATGTGTTTTTCTGGTCTCTGCACCATACAAAAGAACATATTTTATATGATAATTAGATACTAAATAGAGTTACCCCTCATCTCCAGTGGAGGGGGGCTGTAAGGCTTCCCTGCTTCCTGTGTCAAAATCTGTGTGTTCCTAAGTGCCTTATATAAAATGTTACAGTATTTGCATATAACCTGCACTGTCTTCCTTTATACTTTGAATTCCCTCTGCAGTAATTTTAGTGTCTCATACAACGCCTACGCATGGTTTCACTCACATGGACTCAGTATAGTGCTCAGCATATGGCAAATTCAAATTTTTTTTGAAACTTTCTGAAATTTCTGTTTTCTGCAGATTTTTGCATCACTGTTGCTGAATCTGTGGTAGTAGAACCCTGGATGTATAGCCCACGGACAGACATGTCAGACCACAGATAACCTGGCACTAAATGTGCAATGAGGGAGTAGGAAAGCTAAGGAACATGGGCCAGGAAGATAGCTCAGTGACATAAGCACCTGTCTCGCAAGCACAAGGTCCTAAGTTCAATCCCCAGTACTGACAAAAAAAAAAAAAAAGAAAGAAAAGAAAAGCACTCAGCTGCACTCATCACTCGTGCATCATTTCCTGGCCTTGTGCAGGTCGCGCAGTTCTGCCAGTGCTCCTCAGGAGTGTGGCGATTTGAGGACAAGCTGCGTCTGTGGGGAGGAAAGAAAAGCCTGTTGCTGTCACTGCGTAGACTGCAGACTGTCCCTCAGGGCCGCACCCTCGGCACACAGCGAACCGGGAGCAAAGCTGTGGTCCTTGGTTCATTTCACCTTCAGTGCTCCTGCAGTGTTGCCCCAACTTGCCAAGAGGAGATGCCAGTCCACAGAGCAGCAGAAACCAACTCAGAATGAGCAGGCTTTCTCACTGGGACACTCTGGTGGTCTGACCCTCAGGGCCTTGATGCTGACCTAAAGTCAGACAGCAGCTCCCTGTGTTCCCAGCCCCCTTGGCCTGGGGTCTGTGAGGGATGGTGGAATGGGACAAGGTTCTTCAGGTGTCCTGCGGGTGTCACAGTCCACACGGCAGGCCTGTGCCCACACAAGGGAGCCATTGGTCAGTGGCATCCCCTGTGGGCCGGAAGGCAGGCAGAACAGGACAGGAAGCCTGGGGCCCGCCAAGTGGCCATGCTCCTGCCACGCCCTGTTCACGCACCATCGAGATGCTGATGCCCACTCTCCGTGTGCACGAAATGCAGAGAGCAGCCAAATGCCCTTCAGAACTGCACAGAGAACTAGGGACCATGGTCCACTTAGGTGCTTCGTAGATGGAGCTTTTGAGTTAACCTCAGCAAAAGAAAAGGCTCCTTGTTCCTGCCTATGTGCAAAGTCCCACATGAAGGGGTCCACCTGCCAGGTAGAGCCCACCAGCCCGGAGCCATGGCCCAAGCCTGTCCCTTTAGGGCAAGGAGCATGGTGCTCCCCAATAGTCCATCCCCTGTTCGGAGCAGGCAGCAGGTGCTGGGGGAAGGCAGCAGCGGCCTGTGCTCCCCTCAGAGCATGCTCAGGTGTGCATCTGCCTGGAGTGTGGGTTCCAGCTTGCCAGGAGACAGCTGGATCCTGCTGCCTGGACCTGTGAGAAAAGATCAAGGTGGCACCCTGGGAGCCAAGTTTCCTGGTGGGAACTCACGGACAGGCCTGTGCTGTGGGTGAACTGGACCTTTCTCACCTACCCTTGCCTGCCCTACCATTCTGGTTTCGCAGCCTGTCTCAGATCCTCTTGATGGTACCTCCCATGTGGCGAGGCTACAGCTGCATAGGGGCCCGGATGCACCCTGCCAAGTTTGTCTCTGTCTGGCGTAGAAAATGAGGAACAGTTGGAGAAGAGCAGTGCAAGGCAAAAGTACGTACTGCAGGTGTTGCCCGTACTGCAGGCGTTGCCCGTACTGCAGGCGTTGCAAGCTGATGCCATACAAAGCCATTGCTTGTCCAGAGCGAAAGTACTGCAGAATCTGGGACTGTGGTCCTGTTTTATGGAGCATGGTCCCTGTTCTACTTTCCTCAGGGTGGACGCATGATGGATTTGATACTGGATTTATTGCTAGAGCCTTGATCTTGCAGGGTCATAGGGGAATTTGGCCAGACACGGCATGGCCACCTGGGCTAAGAGCAGCACAGAGACGGGAGTCACGGCTACAGTCTGTCAGCTGCAAGCCACAAAACTTCTTGAAAACTGTCAGTGTGTGTAGCCACACAGGGGCTGCCTTTTCTCCTTTGCAGAAAGGTCCCTGGTCTTTATATTAACTCTTTATACTAACCCTGACTAACAGTCCCTTCTGGCCCTATCTTGTCCTATGCCTTCTCATCTGGTATAAACTGCCAGACATGGATGGTGAGGTGGACAGAGGTATACGATCCCCTCTATGAGAGTAGCATCAGGGTCTCCAGCAGGTAGGACCAGGGGTCAGTGGGACAGAACAGAAGATGCAGAAACAACTCCAAACACACTTAACAAATCCCAATCTTTGACAAGGGGACCAAATATCTTCACTAGAAGAAATGTACCCTCTTTAATGGAAAGCTGGCCTTCCACATGCCAAAACTAAAGCTAGACCCATATTTCTTACTCTGAGCTAACCTAAAATAGAAATAGATCACAGATTAAATATTAAAACAGAAACATCCAACATGAAATGAGTAGAACTTCTGAAGATATGGGAATAAGCAAAGTTCATATGATCCTGATCCCATAGGAAATATTACAAAGGATCAACAGTTGGGATCTCACCATACAAAAAAGCTCTGCACAGCAAAAGAAAACACCAGCAAGTGAAGAGAGAGCCTAGTGTGGGGAAATAATTACAAGCTATTCCTCAAGGAACCACTATCTAGACTATATAAAGAACTAAGAAAAAAAAATCTTAAATTTAAAGACACAATCGAAAAATGCAAATCTAAAATAGATGGACACTTCTAAAATAGATGAAGTACGTGCAGCAAGTAAGTACTTGAAAAGATGTTTAACACCATTGGTCATTTGAGAAATGTTAATGAAAACAATGCTGAGATTTCATCTCACCTCAGAAGTCAGCCATCAACAAATGCTGGTGGGGCTGTAGGAAGGGACTATGGCTTGCCCCACTCTTGGTGGGCTTGCACTAGAACTAGAGGCTGACCCAGCGATTCCCCTCTTGGTATGTTCCCGAGGAACTAAAGCATCCTGCGACAGTGTTACCTGCATGCCTGGGTTCACAGCAGCACAGTTTGTGATGGGCAGAACCTGACAACAGCCCAGAGTCCCATGAAGGGACGAGGACACAAACAACATGTGGGCTCTGTACAGCTAAGCACTGCCCAGTTCTGATGGGGGGTAAACTTGAGCCATTTGGAGAGAAATGGGTGTACCCAGAGACCATGCCTTCAAGTGAAATAAGCCAGACACACGTGAAGATGTCAGTCGAAGTGATGGATGGTGGTGGATACTAGGAAGTAGGAGGAAAATGGGAAGGGGCGTAAGGTGGAAGGGAAGGATAAGAATAGAGGAAAAGTGGAAACAAAGCTTCTGTAAAAAAGGAGTAGAAAAAGGTTTGAAAGGAGAGACAGGGAGAGGAAGAAGACTCCAGATACATACAAAGTACAGATTCTTTATGGTGAATGTGATCATTATTTAGACCAAAAGAGTGCCCATAAAATTAATTTAAAAAACAGAAGTGAAGGAAAGAAACAACCAGGGGGGTTGGCACCCTTTCCTCAGCAGCTGTCATCCCCACTTGGGCTGGGAGCTCAGTTTGAGTGCCAAACCATTGCCGCACATGGCTGCATTGGCTCCTTGCCCGGTCCTGAAGGTGACAAATCTCCTTCCAGTGTCAGGTGAAGGAATTAGTTCAGACAGGCTACAGGCTTGGTCACAGCAGTGCCATGAGAGGCAAGCTGCAACAAAGACTGGGAGCCCTGCTCTTCACTGCTGAGCTGACCTGGGCGTTCTACAATGCCTGATACTGCAGGCATCAAACGCCTTTCTCCAGCGCCCCACTCAGGTGGAGGGTGGGAGAACCCTGCCGGGCAGGTGGGGGGCACTGGAGAGGGTGGCTCATCAGCATCCCTAATTTTGTTATGTGGCAGCCAACCCAGTACACTAGGACGGGGAACCCTGGTCACCTCTCTAAGCCACGGAGCCTTCGTGTCCACATCTGCAAGAGGAGCATGGCAACAAGCTACAGCACAAAGCAGGGACGCTAGGCATGCTCCTCGTGTGACACAGCCCGCCTCCACGTGATCACAGTCACAGCTGCCATGAGAAGGCGTGGCTACACAGCAGGAGAGACTGGGAGGACTGATGGGCATCCGGGTTCTCCACGGTAGTCACTCCTGCAGCAGACACGTTCTGCCCAAGCAGGGTCTTCTTGGTAGAAAGACACCCAAATGCCCTCTAAGCCTTCCACATGGGCTTACTTCCCCATGTGGGACAACCCACTGCACCACAGACAGGTGCCTGTGCAAGGGCCGCTCCACCCCGCACTTGCTGGGGCTGAAGGCAGAAGCAGGGTGTGCCCCATACTCCTTTCCATAAAAGAGGATTTGCTCAAGATAGGGTGGTTCCTGGAGTCATGAAGCTGAAGTTACAAATGTTACAAAATTAACATGCTCAGAAAGCCTTCATGTGCTCAGGAGCTTTGGACCAAAACTGATTCTCAGGGCTGGAGAGGTAGTTCAGCAGACTATGGGGGTGCACGCCTGTAATCCCAGCACAGGTTGAAAACTGCAGGACCACTATGAGTCTGAGCTGAATAGTGAGACCCTGTACCAAACACATAAAAACAAAACTCTAACCACAAAATCATCACCTCTGTGACTTATAAACTACTCAGACATTTCACCTAACTTATTGTCTTTTAACCATTTGTTACCAGAGTGATATTTAAGAAGAACGTGTTTATAACGTAGACTGTACAGATTGTTAAGGTTATGAATGCCTAAACTCCAGTCATTATAATGACATCACCTTGTACAACCAACCATTCCAACACAGTTTACAACAATCCCATCCACCCACGCGGAAAGGCCATCGGCACGAACAGCTGCTGTGGAAGTCACCAGCATGATGTCTGGCAAGTCCTGCATCTTATCTGCCAGGAGATTAGCGATAATTAGCATCATGGCCATAGAGAAATATTTACATATAGTTATTTAATTTTCAGTCTTCAGGTAAAAATGAGATTTTTAAACAGTTTTATACAGAATTAATGTTAATTCTGTACTGATAAGAATGAAAGGACATATTAGAACTCCTGTAAGTCAGGAAACTGTTAATGACCACATATAGATTTATCACCCAGCACATGTGTCTCATGTGGATAGTCACAAAATGCTTCTTTAATCAAAGAAAATAGTTTTAACAAGAACATCCTAGGCAGAAAATCTTATCACTTGAGACCCAGAGAGCTGGGCCTTTGACTCAGAACTCCCTTAAGTGTACCACAACCATTTATTGAACACCGCTTGAGTGTGGCACCATAAGACCTAGGAAGGGTGGACAAGCCACCGAGGTGAGAAGCAGAACACATCTTGATCTCAGAACTGCTCTCTTGGCCTCAGAAAACAGTTTTGTCCATGGTTCCCCAAGTCCAGCGTGTTCCCACTTCTCTACCTTAAGGATTGCTTCAGATGACTCATGGTAGCAGTTAACATTCTAAACTGTTTCATATATTATCTTTGACGAAGGAAAACCTCTTAAGTTATGGCACTCAGACAATAGTAGGCATTGCATTTGTGAAATTAATTTTATCTTACTTATCTAACAATATGGATGGAAATGTCACCCATCTTTAAAATACCTTTATTATCAACTGATTCAAATTCGTCTACTGTTACACATTTGAGATAATCATGAGTGTCCACTTACATATAAGGTAACCTTGCAATGTGTAACTTGAGACTTATGTGCAGAAAGCTACAGCTTGAATCATACACAAACCTGTAGTTCCTCAGCCTCTATGGCTCCTGTTGTACGTCCCATGTGACTTTGCAGTCTCTTAACTCTCGTCTTGCATGCCACTTAGCTATCTCTAAATTGTTAGATGTGGGAAGCCAAAAGAAAAATGAAAGAAAAAAAATTTAGGTACCCTAAACCAGTGAACAAAAAAGACAGACACAAAAAAAAAATTATGTTTTAATCAGAGTACATTCCTAGAAATATTGGCCACTTTGAGTTGTATCTGCAACATATTGATTGACCAACCAGAACTTTTTGGGATGACCAATTAGCATAGACATGTCGTGCAGTAAACTAGTACCAGTAAGGAGGTGGGAAATTAAAACCTCTGAGTAGATTTATAACCAGAAAGTCAGGAGTTGGGGGAAAGAGCCTGAGGTCTTGTCTTTTTTCCTTTTTTCTTTTTCTCCCAGGGTTCAGTTTAGCACCATGATCCCCTGAACATTCTTTCAGAAATTCTCTAACATGTACTCTGGGGCAGCTGCTTACTCTGTGTTTCGCCTACTTGTTCCTTCTGACAGCTTTCAGACACAAGACAGCGAAGAAGGAGGGGAAGGGTTTAATTAGCAGGGGGGCACCTGCTTGTCACTCCAGCTGTTCTGTCCTCAAGCAGGTATTGCGGGTGTGTCAGGCACTGGCGGGGCTCCCAGGGCTGTCCTCACCTTTCCAGTGGGATATGGGCCACAGACCCATGGGCCAAAGCTCAGCTCTGGTCTCAGCCCTGCAGACTCCCTGAACAGGTTCCTGGGCTTCTAGGCTGTGTTGCCCACGTGGAGCTCTTGCCTGGCCCACGGGGAGACACCCCTCCTCCAGGGATCTCACAGTCCTCAGGGGCCAGGCATGGAGACACCTCCCTGTGCACCCAGCTTCAGGCTTCAGTGACAGAGCAGACAGAAAGACACTGTGCCCTCACCTCAGCTCTAAGCCCCCAGAAGTGCTATGGGATTTTCATATAGAGAGAAAAGGGCATCAAGGCCTTCTTCCCAGAAAGAAGAATTAGAAAGTCAAAAAAACCTTTCCAAAAACTACTTTAGAGAAGTGTGAAAAAGTGTGTTTTGACTTTCTTTTTTAAATTTTATTTTATTGAGAAACAAATAGCAATGAGACAGTTTCAAAACTGATTATTAGGACAGTTTAAATAATTAATACATTATACATTGTTATCTTCTTAGTAGTTATTCCTAGTACAAGATGCAGACAGGATATCCTGTTCAAACACTATTAGTACAAATCTTTCTTCTCATTGAATTAAGCGAAAGTAGTTGTATAAATATCCTAACTATTCTGTATATACACATACAAAATGGTCCTTCCTTTGTATCTCCTTTTTTTATTTAGTCCTGTCAGAAATGGGTATTCCATTGGCATCTAAATACTATAGGTGTGTGAATTCAGCAGAACAATGCAACACAGTCCAGCGCTTCACAATAGTAGTGGGTCATCTGTAGGACTGGCAATGTCAGAAGTTGTTAATTTGAGCCTTTCACAGCTCAGCATATTAATATGGCTTTACTTTATATACCTCATTTTTATACTTTTCTGCCAGATGGTTAAGACCAAGATAAAGCAAGACCTATATAACAAGAAATGTAACTTTTGTATCTGATAAGATCAATCAAGTCTTCTCAGGATTTATCCTATAACCCTGTACCGTAGTTTGTAGATCCTTTGTCAGTGTCAGCCATGTGGATGAGTCACAGCCATTGCTTGACCAATTTGCTGTTTGTGAAAGCTTGACAGAATGTTTTCATGTGACTCTCCATAGGCACACTTTATGTCGTCAATCACTTTCCTCTGTGGCCCAGTAATCTCCTTGATCAGACCCAAATGAGTTCCATGATGTTACAGTACAGGTTTTCCTATGTCCTGAGTCTTCACTGACCTTGAAAGGCTTGGGCAAAATGTTGGCTGTCTTTGTAACCTTTCTGTTGCTCTAATTTTTGGTATGCAGGCTTAGGTTGTCAACCCTCCAGAAGAGAAGCTCATTATTACCCTACCACATATGCAGTTGGGCTTAAACTCACTATCTGTCTGAATATAAAGCATCTTAGGCATTACATGTTCTGACTTTCTAATTCTTTGTTTTTCTTATTGTTTTCTTTTTGCCCTGCTGTAATTCTTGATGTCAGCATTATTTGGGGAAAGTAAAACAGGTGATGTGTAGCTATGTTGTGTGGTTCTATTGCTGGTGTTTGCTATTAACAGTGCATGCGTATAATACAGATGTAAAACTCTTAAGACTTGCAAATCCAAGCTGTCCGGGAGCCCCCTCTACCCCTCCCTGTGCGGCACATGCACAGGGCTCAGTCCAGGGCCTTCAGTTTCCTCCACTCATGTGCGCGTGCGCTCAGGATGTTCCAGGCACGGCCTACTGACGCGGCTTACCAGCACACCCTACCTGCATGGCCACGCAGCCGTGAGCTCGCTCACATAGTAAGTGATGGCAGATTCTGGGAAATAATGAGTAGAGACTTGAGGTCATTCCTGAGTGTCACCCAGGGACGGGAGCAGCACGTGGGCTTGAGCCAAGCAGTGCAGCTCTTGAATCTGCTCTTGATGCACTCAGTGCACTTACCCAAAAGAGCCATTGATGATTAGCGTCACCATTATTGTCGTCGCTGTAAGAGGACACATGGAGGGAGGACACACACCCACCTCTACTGCCACAAAATGGCAATGCATTTCACTGGGGCATGGCTCTGCTTCAGCGAGCCATTTGGGAGGAAATCTTTAAAAATATATGGTGTAGTTTATCTTCAACAGCTTTGTCAGCAGCAATCGTGTTGGAGTGAGAAAAGTTATTAGGCAAATGTCAGCTCTGTTGCAGTGGTGTTAGAGATGCCTGGAAGCTGGCTGATGTGCAGAGTTTTAGAAGGCTTCACTCTGTTCCTCCAGGGTAATTACATAATTTGCGAGAAGAGTCGATGCCAGTTAGCAGCTCCCAGTGTCAGGGCACCTGGGTAGCACTGCTACAGCAGTAACCCAGACCTTTATCCTCATCCAGGATGAGGCAGGCCAGTGCTGTGCCACGGCTGGAGTGCAGGGAGTGGCCCTGCTTGGGCACGCGCTTACAGACCGTCTGCCAGAAGCACCCTTTGCCAGCTTAACAGCCCCTTAGCAGATGCATGAAGTGGGTCATCCAGCAGAGCAGCCGCACTGGTGCAGCTCCATGCCCTCGTGCACAGCGAGTGGCAGTAGGGCCCCAGCTGTTGCTCGGCACAGTTCAGGATGCTGTGCACTGTGCAGCCGCACCTGGGGCAGGGGCTAGCCAGGGAGAGCAAGTACCAAGAAGAGACCTTTTAGGGTTCTCAGAACATGTATTCTCTATGGTGTCAGTGCATGCTCTGGCCTCTGCCCCCTCCACAAAATACATGGGAATCGAGGGCCAGCATGCAGCACAGCTCACTATGGTACCCAGAACACCAGGCACTGGCAGTTCAGAGGCACTGCCAACGAGACAACGCACTTGTTACAGGAGAAGCTGGTACATTGTGGCTCAAAGCGTTATGGCTGTTGCTTGCAAACGATACATTAAATTGCATTTCTTGGATCTTCTTTCCCCTATTGTTTGTCCTTTGTCCTGAATGACCTGTGGTACACAGACCACTTCCTGGATCCTAATCCATGAAGTTCTGCCTGAACACGTGAGCCTGGATGTGAAACCTTTTGCTTGCCTGTGATTAGAGCTCTTGAGGAGTTCCCAGGAGTAAAAATCCTCCTAGTGAAAGCATGAACATCACTCTAGGACTGCTTGGAGAGGTGGAGCACACAGGAGTAGCTGCCAGTGCTGAGAGTCACCTGGAAGCACAGGGTCCCCATAGAAAATATGTGCAGGACCCCACTTGTCTCCTTTCACATACCTCCTTGCTTCGCAGGTGATCCGGTGGCAGCCACTAGCTTCCCCGACCTTTTGTGGGCAGATGAGAGAAGGGAGGTGTGTGTGCTGGGGCTAGTGCCCCATGACCTGCCCCAGGCGCAGCTGCACAGTGCGCAGCATCCTGAACTGTGCCAAGCAACAGCCGGGGCCCTGTTTCATGGGGGTGAGATGATCAGCAACTGCAGCCTGCCTTGAAGGGACTGGTTTTACAGTGAAACAAAAGCCTTAGGGGCATGCTTCTTTTGTCAATTTAACAGCTTAAAATGATGGAAATCTGCAACCCAGTGGTTTCCCTGGCCCTTCAGAGCCATAAGATAATTGGAAAGAATGTCTGTCAATGCATTGTGACCATCAATAGCTCTTTGTTGTACACTTAATCAATATTTTTGAAAAGTTGGTCTTGCTCTCCTGTGGTTTCAGAGCTGGCCTTCTATGGCCTCCTAAATGCCTACTCAGGGTTGATTCTTAGGCTGTGTTTCTGTTGCTGGTGGCAAAGGCCATTGGTTGTGCTGGTGGCTCCCAGTCATGCAGCTTGTGCGTATTTCATGTGCAGACCACTATCTGCTAGCAGGTCCCTAGCTCATCGAGCGGCAGATGTTACAATGCAGAGTGCTGAGCAGCTGCAGGTTCTTGAGGCACATTTCAGAAAAAAGGAAACCAAAAAAGAAAAAGGATATGGTTGAAGTTCACATTGGGCTAGTTGTCAGTCTCTGGGAATAATTATAGTATTTTGCTAGGAGACAATGTCTTAGCTACTTTTCTTTCATTGCTGGGACAAAATACCTGCTGCCCACGATCAAGGAAAGAAAGGTTGACTTAGCCCCAGTCTGTGGAGGTAGCTGCCCATGGTCTTTCCTCCCTCACACTGTAGGAAGGCTGCCATCTCCAGGGTGGGGTGGCACTCACACCAGCACACCTCCCGAAGTGTGGTCCCTGGCCATCCTCTGAGCTTCGTGGTTAAGCTTCGGGCCTCTCAGGTTGACACAACGTATCGACCTTTACAGTCAGTCCACCCCTTGTCAACTTGGCAGCCAGGCACATTTGTTTAAAGTGATTCCCACATACAAGACATGCTTATTCTTATCATTTCTCAACTTGAGCATTATAATACAGAATTTCTGTCAGCCTTCCAGTCCTCTTAGCTCTTGCCAGAGTCCCCCACCCGGAACTTCCCAAGCTGCTATGGTACTGTTCTTCCAGGTGGTACCTCTGAACTTTTCCAAACTTTCTACACGCCATCCTCAAAGGCTCTTGAAACACAGGGTCAGGTAGAGTCACAGTGACAGTTCCATCTTGGCTATGTTGCTACTGGGACAAAATACCCAACCCCAAAATTAAGAAAGAAAGGGTTTGTTTAGCTCACAGTTTTTCAGATTTCAGCCCATACTTGACTGGCTCCAAAGCATTGCACTCGACAGAGAGCAGCAGTTTGTGATGGCAGAAAACATCAAAAGCAGCAAGAGCAAAAGTAGCAGGAGAGCACGCTCCTCCCTTCCCTTGTATTGTAAACAGGCTACACTTCCCCAGACTGTTTAATACTCACCCTCCCCAGCCCTCCTCCTGCTCAAGCCTGGGATGTTCGCAAAGCAAGGACCCTGGCCCCTCAATGAGCCCCTTCCTTGGCCTTCTCAAGCTGGCACAGTACACCAGCCATTGCGCACAGCACGTGTAGAGCATGCAGGCAGCGTTTACATTTGCCAAATGGTCTTCGTATGACATTTTAGATACACATCCTTTCTTTGAAGGACCAAGACTTAGGAAAACAATCATACAACTCTAGACATTTTCAATTACTTTTTAACTATGCCAGCAAGAAATAGGTTGTGACTTTGCAGAAGATACAAAATGTAGGACTTGAAAAAAAGTGAAAGAGGGCAGGGAAAGGTGACTCATGATCGCCTGCCTGGTGAGCACAAGGTCCTGAGTTCAACTCCTGGCACCAAAAATAAAAATAATGTAAGTGAAAGAGTTGCTGATAAGGGCTGGGGAGACAGCTCAGTAGCATAAGCGCTTGCCTGGCAAACACACCTGAGTTCAATCCCTGGTACATACACACACACACACACACACACATACACACACACAAATTGCTGATAATGAGCAATATTTTACTTCAGGTTGTGGAAGTGTGCTAGACACATATTTCTTTTTTTTTTCTTTCTTTCTTTCTTTCATTGTTAGGGGGGCAGATCTGGGGATTGAACTCAGGCCTTTGCACTTGCCAGAGAAGCGCTTATTCCACTGAGCCATCTCCCCGCCCCTCGACACATATTTCACACTTCCGAGAAAAGCTGATGAGCACTAGTGTCTTAGGGAATCGCTATCAATAATGTGACCTGTTCTGGCAGTATGAGGAGCATCATGGATTTTCTCAAGTGGTGAGACTTGCTTTCACTGCACGTCATTTGTGTGCCAGTGTGAGTGGGTCACAGGGATCACGAGGCCAGTTCCCAGGCGTTCCTTAGGAAGGATTTCCTGAGGAATCTTGTCTTTAGCAAGGTAAGCTGATGACTTGTTTTGATTTTATAGCTATGGTATCGACTGTGGAGTCAGTACAAGTGAGTTTGTCATTTGGTTAGTATTTTGCAGGTCTCCTTCTGCTCAACAGTCTTTCCAAGTTTTATTGTAGTGACCAGTTAGTATTGGACTGAGCTGAAAGCTGAAGTGTTCTTTCAATGTAAAGCTCTGTTAAAATACTGTCAATCTTTGTAAGAACATGTAATGCTTAAAACAGGTTATTTTGACCATTATATCGAATTCCTAAGCATTTATTAAACAATTTCAAGCACGTGTTGTACTATTTTTACAATAGGCTTATTAATTAAAAAGAAAGCCGAGGTAGCTGGGAGTGGCAGTGCACACTCTTATCCCAGCGTCCGGAAAGCTCCAGCAGCAGCATCGTTTCGAGTTCAAGCCCAACCTGCACCGCCTGTACACCTACGCCCTCCCTCAAAGAACGAATGTGAAACAAAACTAAAGAAGAGAATTAAAGGCTGGTAACTCTTTCTTCTTAAGTTCAGGCTTGAGCCTCAGGCCCACCGCTTCGCAGCTGAGACGTGTGTTCACCGAGAGGGGTGACTATAAATTGTGGGACCATGTATGGCCTTTTCTTTTCTTTCAGTTCTGCCCCATGTATTTTGATGCTCTTTTACTCCCCCACGGAAGCAGTGTGGCCGCCTGGTCTTCGCGGAGGATCAGCTCTGCCCTCCTTGTGCAGCGCCACCACCACCCCAGGCGAGCCCTCGCTCTGAAGTCTCCCCGAGGTGCGCTTGGCAGAGCTGCTTCCGCCGCACTTTGGCTGGCTCGGCGTGGCGTGCTTTTCTCTATCCCTTCCACATTAGCGAGTGTTCACATTTGGAACGAGTTTCTTGTACACATCATCATCGAGTTGGAAATTCCTTTTCTAAGTTCACTCAGCAAATCTGTCCTTTATTTGGGATAGTTAGAGCATTCATCCCTAACGTAATCACTGATGCGCATGCACTCATGTCTCTTGTTTTCGTAACTGTTTCATATTAATCTGTTTCCATTCCTTTTTTTCTGTATTCTCTGATTTCAGTGGAACATATTATGTGATTTGATATTAATTTCTCTTTTGGCACATAAATTATATTTCTTTTTTTAAAAAAACAGTAAGATACGTCAGTGCCCTAAAACGCCTGCTTACAGGGCCCGTGGTTCGATCCCCTGCACCACAAGCCCCACCAGCCCCACCCCTAGGGTGCACTGAGCCAGCCACAGAGTCCAGGCTTAGTGTCCCCTGCCTGTAGTTGCAGCAGAGAGGAGGCTGAAAGGAGGAGGATCACTGTGAGTCTGAGCTGCACAGTGTGATCCTGCAACATCCCAATACATTAAAATAAATGAATAAATACATAAATTAGTTAAATAAATAAAGTTAGATGCTGTGGCACATGGCTGTAATCACATCACCTGTGGGAGGCTGAGGCAGGAGAACCTCAAGTTCAGAACCCTCTTGGGCAATTTACTGAGACTTGGTCTAAAAGCAAACAAATAAATTGGGGAGAAGGGTCATAGCTCAGTGGTAGAACATCACCAGGTTTGATCTTCAGTCTCATGAAAAAAGGGGAAGCATCTTTAAAATTTGTACTTTGTAACAAAGAAAAATCTACTGTAAATAACAACACTGCTTCAAATGCAGCATAAGAACCTAAAGAGAGAGAACCCAAATTCTTTTATCCTTATCCTATCAATGCTGCTATTCTCTACTTCACCTTCTTTATAATTGCATTATTACTTTCACTTCTCTGAGCTGCAATGTTTTATAATACATAAGAAAAAGAAAAAGAGGGGCCGGGGAGATGGCTCAGTGGAATAAGCGCTTCCCTGGCAAGCACAAGGGCCTGAGTTCAATCCCCGGTTCCACCAAAAAACAAAAGAGAAAGATAAAGATATTTTCAATTCTGTGCAGGATCTGAGTTTCGGGCAGGTTCCTTTTCTTCTGCCTTCTTTTAGCCTTTCCTTCCGGGCAGATGCACTCTTGGTGGTCTCTGTTACTGCTGGTCTGTAGAGGAAACTACTTTTCCCTCTCTTTGGGGGACCCCCCTGGCCGTGGCACTCCAGCTGGGCTCTGCTGCCGCCTCCTCCGGCAGTCCCCTACCTCGCTGCGCAGCACTCCACTCCACCTCACCTGTCGTTGGTGAGAAGCTGCGCTTCATCCTTGTTTCTGAAAGGTGGACATTTACAGCCGCGGTGTCCTGGCTTCTTCCAAAAGTGGCCGTGGGGGTACTTTGCATTTGGGTACAATGCCTCTGTGTAGCATTATGAAATGACTTTATGGTTTTCTGCTTATGTAGCCCTCATGTTCTCTGAACTTCCTGTTCTGTCGTTTTCTGTCTTTAATTTTGGGAAATGCTTTGCCATTAACTTCTTACTTCAATCTGTTCTTTTCTCTCTCTTCCTTTTGGTATCTGAATAATGTGTATGTTATATATCTTACAGTTTCCCTGTGGTCTTGGGGTTTAGGTCCTTGGGCTTATTTTTTCTTGCATGGCTTGGCAAGTTTTGCATTGATCCGCACTCTCTCCAGTCCTTCCCTGAGCCAGAAGAGGTCTGCTGAGGGGCCATTAAGAGCCCCCTCGCTTCTCTTGCAACGTGTTCCACTCGTGTTATTTCCGTTTTTCTCTTTCTTACGATTAGCAGTTCCCTGCTTATGTTGCCTGCACCTATTCTTGCGTGGCATTTACATTTCCCTTTTGAACCCTTGATATACTAGCCAAAGGTATTTAGATTTCTTATCTGATTGATAATTACAACATCTGTGGCATATGTAACATGCAAATGATTGGTTTTTGTTTTTTTTGTTTGTTTGTTTGTTTGTTTTTGGCAGAACCAGGGATTGAACTCAGGCCCTTACACTTGCTAGGGAAGCGCTTATCCCACTGAGCCATCTCTGCAGCCCCGATTGGTTTTTGTTTTATTTTTTATGTTTATTTTTCTTTTGCCATGTCAGTTGATAGGTTCCGAGGTACATGGCCCCTCTGTGTGGAAACAGGTGCAGATCTGGCTCAGAGTCCAGCTGTGCTCAATGCTTGTTGTAACTGTAGGTGCTAAGTGGCTTAGAAGTCCTCTGTCCTCCTCCTGTTTGTCTCCCTTTACTCATGGGCTTCCCACATGGTCCTCAGAGATGGTCTGCTCCTGTGACTCTACCATACTAGAATGGAGCCCTGCTCAGGCAGTGCTGAGGAGGACGAGTTTTCTAGAATCTGGCAATTACAGCTGTGTGTTGGTGTCCACAGCTGTCGGTTCCCAGAACCCCCTGGACACCAAACTTTGAAGATGCTCAAGTCTGTGTATAGAGTCCTGGAGCCTTCTCTTAGCACCCATGCATCTCTCTCGCACACTCTGAATGTCTCTAGGGACCATCTCTGGACTATTTACCACCTGCTCACTGTGATAAAAATGCCGCTCATGTGGTTGTTACAGGCATCACTGAGGAGATAACTCCATGGAAAAGGTGCACTGTTCTTAAATATTTTCTGTCTGTTCTGATTGGACCTCTACCCTATGGGTGTGGAACCCAAGATACTGCGAGCCAGCTGCATACCTCGGTGCTAAGCTGGGCCTGTGTTCTGCACCTCTTGAGTGTTTCCCCAGCGTTCTGTCCTTCTCCTTCATCCCTGCTCTCTTCTGTGGCTGTAGTGCTCCAGTCCGCTTCCTGGGAACTCAGATCCCTATGCACTATGCCCCTTTCTCAGACAGAAAGGTGAAGGCAGGGGATGAGGCCTGATGAAGCCCATCCCTGACAGAGTCATTTGCCTGTTGTGACAGATCCTCTGGGCGTATTTCACAGTGATCATGTTGTCCTGCTCCTGTCAGGAAGAATAAAGGAACTTTCTTGAATATGAGCCTTTCAGCATCCTGGACATAAGGGTGATGAAGGACCCCTGACGAGGTACAACCAGAAGCTGCTCACTGTCGTCCTGGTTCTCACTTAACCTCCAGCAGTTCACCAGAATTGTCACCTCAGTTTCTGTCTTGTCGATTCTCACAGCTTCTGCTCCAGCAGATGCTCCTCACTGTGGTCCCCTATCTGAGCACTGCGGCTCTCTTTGCTTCCTTCTCTTCAGAGTTCAGGTGGTATCTGGTACACCCTGATGAGCCCAGGAAAGTGATGCATTTGAGTCCTCAGGTTTAGCACTGCCAAGGGCTTCTCACTTTGGCACGAGCACCAGAAGTCCCTTGAGGGCTGCCCTACAGTTGGTGCTTGAGAGCCAGGACTTCTCAGTGGCACAGGTCTCTGACACTGGAAAACCACAGAGGTCATGAGCTGTGCTGTGCCCCGCTCATTGCTGGGAGGAGTGGGCCCCATGCCAGTGCAGCAAAAGGTTCAGGGTGAGTTAGGGCTAGGTCCTCCGAGTGTCTTGTGAGCAGCAGCGGGGCCTTTGCAGGATGGCTGACCATGAAGTGCTTGCCCCTCCGTGGCTGCATCCTGTGCTTGCCTGCTTGGAACGATGTGGCCTGGCTGCAGGCAGCCCACTGAGTGCACTGCTGGCTGGGGTGTGCTGGCTTCGCACCTCCCTGTGGCCCTGCTCCTGGCTACCCCAGTGGGCAGCTCTCCACTGCAGGCTTCCTGCCAGAGCTTGTTTCTGTCTCATAGCCAGCTGACCACAGGGTGAAACTTCTGAAACCAGGAGCTAAAACAAGCCCCACCTCCACGAAAGTTTAGGTATCCGCTGTTTCATTTGCAATGGCTGTATGCTACAGATAACATGCCAATACCAGCACATAACATCACAGACAGTGGTAAGGCGCTATTCTTTCCCTGGTGATGGGAAGGTAGCTAATACAGGGCTACCTTCAAGGAGCCAGCTTCAAGGACCAGACAGAGTTATAGCTCCAGGGAAGCTAAGAGGCAAGAACAGCAGTGGAGTTGACACTGACTCGACACTTACTAGAAGTGAGACGCTGTTTTAGTTGTTATCAGGATACCTTAGAGTGACCGGCCCAGCTGTTCCTTGGCACTTGTGGGCAAGTGGTTCTAGCGCCCAAGGAAAGACCTGTGGGGAGCCAGCTGTGTGGACACACACACAACCTCCTGTGTCTGACAGGGAACCTCTGTGCTGCCTGCGCACCCAGGGCAAGCGCCATGGAGGTAATTGTTCTGCTGTAGCATTCAGGGGAAAGCGATAAAGTCAACATGTGCCCTGTGAAGGTGCAGTTTCTTCCAAACATTTTCAGTTTACAGCTGGCTGACTCCATGGCCGAGGGGTCCATGAATCTGAAGGGCCAGCTTGGTATCATTTTCTTCACTTTTCTGAAGAAGAACACTGAAGTGCAGTGACTTGCTGAAGGTCACTGGATTCCCCATTGTCCGGGTAACAATAATACCCAGATTTCCTGTTTTCAGCCCCTGTGCTCTCTTCTCTTCAGTAACTATATGCTACAGATAACATGCTAGCACCACAACATAACGCTACAAACAGTGGTGAGGAGCATAAATGTCCTCCGACATTTCAGAGGAGACATCGCTTCTGCCACGGGATGTCAGAAGAGCCAGCGTGCTAGGTGGCCGAACCTATAGGCGCACAGCCATATCGCTGTGCGGTGCGTGGAGCCCAGGAAGAGGGGGTGGCAGGCAGGCGCTGTGCGCACAGGCAGACTGTGTCAGAAAAGAGCAAGAGAAGCCGAGAAGGGCTGGCAAGGCCTGCAGGCTGGAAGACTCCCATGTGAAGGCCAACGGTGCAAGCTTTTGTAGGGAGAAGTGGCAAGATCACAGCCGAGTTTGAGAAACGTTACTGTGTAGGGGAATTCAGGAACACTAGGGAGGACAGTGTCTGAGTCCAGTCATGACATTGAGAGAAGCTTTGAGCAGGTAATTTATGACCAGCAGAAGCTCCTAGTTCTGGGGACTCAGAGGTCCACGATCAAGGAACCTTTGGTCTTGGTTCTTATGAGTCTGTCTGTCTGTCTGTCTGTCTCAAAGACGGTGTGTCCTTGCAGTGTCCTCCCCCACAGGAGGGGCGCGAGCTCCCTCAGGCCTCTGTGTAGGAGCACTAATCTCGTTCCTGAGGGTCCGAGCTCGGCCTCCTCACCCACCACAGTGACGCGATCACCGTCTAGGTCCTGAGATTGCTACCACCTTCCTTTAGGACCTGAAATGTTCTGCGGCCTCTGGGCTGTGGGGCTGTGGAGCAGTCTGACATCACTCTGATGGGCCTGCTGTCCTTGGGACGCGGCATGTCCCTCACGTGGCCCTCGCTCGTCTCACCCTCTCTGTCTCTTGTCATCTTATCTGTGGTGTGGTAGGACGAGGTTTATTTGAGCTCATTTGTGTTTGGTGTCCTAGATGCTTCCTCTGTTGAGTGCTAGGTAAGCTTTCAGTGAGCATTTGGACTTTCATTATAAAATCCTTTCCTTGGAAGTTTAAAATTTCATAATAAAATGTAAAAATGGATGATCCCAAGAGTAAAATGCCAGCTGTTCTTTTACATTTCTACTCCAGTGTGATGCGCTCCTGTTATAACTACCGTCTAGTCCCAGTCCTTTCTTTGTGTTCAGAGTCCAGGCCCTCATCCTGCCCTTCTGAACCTGGGCAGGAGGCCCTCTGCACTCTTCCTATCATGCATTCCTGTTGAGCAGTTCAATCTCCTGAGGCACTAGAGCATCAGTGCAGTCTGTTGTCGCACCACGGAGTCTGAACCTGTAAGCTGACAGGAGGGCCCAGAGCCTCAGTCCGTGAGCACACACAGACAGCGAGAGTACTTGGTCGTATTCAAATCCCTTGAAATTTTTGAACTTCCCAATTTTACAAACTGAAACTTAGACACTTCAGTATTCATTTATTAATTTAAACTGATGAAAAGCTTGATTGAGTAAGATGCCTTACAATATAGATATTTAAAAATAATTTAGTGAGGACAGTAACATAGACTTACATTTCTGCAAATATGTTTGATGTCTGGCTTAATGGAAGGCATGCTTGTTGTCTGTCTCCATCTGTTCTGTTGCAATATTTTACTTTGACAGAAGAAACCCAGCCTGAAGCAGATAAGCAGCTTAAAAATCAGTGAATGTATTACAGTTTTCAGATAACAGTGACCACTCTTTCTTGAGGTGACACCAAACTTGACTGGTTACTTCTTAACTTTCAGTTATAGTGTAAAGCCTGAAGCTTTACTAGGGGCTGTGCCTACTTGGTTTTCTTGCAGCCCATTCATCTCTCCTACATGTGGAATGTATCTTTAACCCTGCATGATTTTGTAATGTCATGCAACAGACTTTTAAAAATATATTAGTTTACAGAATTGCATGTATTCTCTGAATTTCAACAGAATTTCCCTAAATCACATTTGTTCATATCCTCGCCAATCTTGTTAACGAAGGACTTCAGCACTGTGAAGCTGCCAAGCTTTTGATGAATGATGGATGTAAGTTTATGATGAATGTAGGTTTTCCAAACTTCCAGTTTCCCCTTAAAATCTCAAATCTTGGTATTGGCAGCAATAGAAGTGACAGATACCATTTGTTTTACACTAAATGGCAATCCAAGTTTGGAAATAACCATAAAATACTATTCTTACAGCTAAGAATCCTATGTCATGAGAAACGCTTTGTCTTTCCATCCCCTGGATTTTAGTATAGTGCAAGTCACCTTAGCATTCCATGCTGTGCATGGGAACACCAGAAGCTGGTGACTTACAAGGAATGTGTTCATTCTTATGGTCCTGGAGGCAGCCACGTCCAGGGTCAACAGCCTGTGTCTGGTGGGGGCTTTCTGTTGCAGCTGCCTGTAGCAAAAATCAAGAATCTCAGAGGAGAGGAGGGCATCCTGCCCTTTGTTGTTGGCATCAATCCATTCAAGAGGACCCAAGCCCCTCCACCGCATTCCCAACACTGCTGCTTGGAGACAGAGTCTCCAACACATTTTGTGGGTGGGGAATCATTTGAGCAATAAATGTTGATTCACTCGAAGTTCTTGTCTGAAAGCTGTGCCATGGGAGGGGACCATCTTCCTGGCTCTAAAATACAGTATTTCAGTACGATGTATGCAATAAAGGTAGAGAAGGCTGGAAAGAAACAGCTGAGAGCAGGGCAGTTAGGACATGAAAAGACTGACAGCCTCTCGCGTCCTCTTCTGGTGGCTGTGCCCTTAGCCAGGAGTCTGACAGAACTACTTTATCTGATTATTCCCAACAAGTGCTACCAACATCCATAAAGGAAAATAATACAGGAGGAGAGAACAGGATATGTGAAAAACTAGGCGTGGAAGAATATTTAAAGAGTGCACAAAAATTGCATAAGAAAGGATTTGTCCTGCATTCAGACACGTGACTCTGTAGGACATAGTTATATTGCGGTGGGGGGGAATAAAAATTCATTTTGTAAATCTGGTGAAAATCAGGAATCATCATAACTGTCTTAAGCATGTGATGTGTACTTGTGTTTAGTGTTTTAATTGGGAGCCACAGGCTGGAGAATACGTGAGCGTGATAGCATGAGATTTGGGGCTTGCCCTAAAGTGCCCTCGTGAAGGTGGGAGGGAAGCTGGTGTCCGTGACGCAGCTCTGGCCAGGCATTGCTCCTTTTATTTCTCTCCCTGGTCTGATTGCTCTGGCTAATGTTTCCAGAACTGTACTGAACCAGAGTGGAGACAGTGGGCATGCTTGTCTTACTCCTGATTTTATAGTGAGGGCTTTCGACTTTTGTCCATTTGTGATGATGTTGGCTGTTGGTCTGTCACAGATGGCTTTCGTCAGGCTGAGACCTAGACGGTCTCCTCCGATTCTCTGCAGGGTTTTGTCATAAATAGGTGTGGGGCTTTGTCCAAAACTTTTCCTGCATCTATTGAGGTGACCACGTGGTTTCTGCCCTTGGGTCTGTTGATGTGGTGTGTTGCATTTATGGCTTTGCACGCATTGAGCCACCCCACATTCCTGGGGTGAATCCCACATGGACAAGCCTGGGGTTGAGAAAGCTGGATGACATAGCAGGGCACACAGGGGTTTCATTATGCCACTCTCTACATTGGGGCATAGTTGGAGGTTTTCATATTGAAGTGGGTTTAACACACCAACATCCCATACTTTTCAAGATCCTACTATGGAAGAGTGTTGTGAGATAAGTAAGCAAGAAATTCTTATTTTCCTCTTATGGTAACATAGGAGGGCCACTTGCTGTGGGAACCTGTTGATTTGAGCACCCTATAGGCCGGTATTCTGGGCTGGTAGCATCCAGGGCAGCTTCTCTCACCTGCCATGATTGCAAAATCTAGATGTCCTAGAGCTGAGCTTTGGAGCAGGCTGAGGCAGGCTCAGTGGAAACCTCTGTTGTGCTGAGGTTAAGAGCTGCGGTGACAACCTTTGCTGACAGACATGTGTCGCAGGTGTCTCCTGCGGAAGCTTGGATTTGGAGGCGAAGACACAAGACATGTGGCTGTGTGTCCTCCCCCCACCCAGGTGTCCCCAAATCCCGCTCCCTCCAGGCCTAGCCCTTCTCATGGGCGCCCTTGCCACTGGAGCAGAGCTTGTAGGGACATGTCCCAAGACGGACACTTGTCCTGTCTCTGATGCAGCAGCTCCCTCATTCAGAACCTGCTTTGTGTAAAGTTCCTGCTCTTGACAACATAATGTGTTGTATTTCAGCATCTACTGCTGTGTATCCCTCTCAAGCCTTCATTGTTGTTGTTGTATAGGTTTGTTTCTCAGTTGTTCACTTTTAATTATATTTCAATCTTTTCTATAATGGCCCATAACTAAATCTTCAATTAATGAGAACAGATATATTTATTCAGTTGTTTTTCACAAGTCATCAAAATTATACATGAAAGAAAGCTAGGATAAAACAATAAAATTAAATAGCATCAAAATCTTCTAACTTCTGATTTGAATCAAAGCGAATAAACATTCACAGTATTCCCATGGCTGGCAACACAGTAAAGCAAACTCTGAAGCAAAGTCTCCATGGGTACACGTGGTGAGTAAGCCTATTCCAATCTAAACACTGCTGTGAAGCTTTCATGATTTCAGCAGACAAATAACAAGTTGTACTTTTTGAACATTTGATAGATAACCTCTATTTTCATGTGTTTTATTTTAAACCACATCCAGACTTTTCTGTAACAGTTTCAAAGCAAAAACTTATGTAAACGGAGAACGGGCAACATTACCTGAACATCCTTTTAGACCTTCCGTCGCTCTTAGTTCTGGCACATGGCGTTTGCACATGTGTTCCTGCTAGAACAGCCATGTTTCTGAGTGATAACAACACGCTGCACCTGTGCCCAGGCCTGCCTTGGGGGCTGGGAGCAGAGCATGTGCAGGCCGTAGCATGATGGATCAGAGGGGACATGGGGTGGGAACAACTCCTTCAGGCTCAGCAGACACTGCTCTAAAGAGGAGGGAGGCCCACCTCAACACTGGTGGCCCCAGCCAGAACAGGCGGGCTTCCCAAGCGCCTCAGCAGAGAGAGCTGCACAGAACTGCCCTGCCGGAGCTCTGGGCTGCATGAGTGAACAGAAAGGAGAAAGAGGCCTCACCATGCATGGCAGCCTAAAGCCAAAGGTGCCTGCATTCCTTCACCTGTGTGTAAATGGCCCCAGACTCGGCCCCAGACTCAGCCCAGGACTCTGCCCTGGACTCTGGGCCTGGACTCTGCCCCAGACTCTGGCCTGGACTCTGCCCTGCCCTCTGGCCTGGATTCTGCCCCGGACTCTGCCCCGGACTCTGGCCTGGACTCTGCCCCGGACTCTGGCCCGGACTCTGCCCCGGACTCTGGCCCGGACTCTGCCCCGGACTCTGGCCCGGACTCTGCCCCGGACTCTGGCCCGGACTCTGCCCCGGACTCTGGCCCGGACTCTGCCCCGGACTCTGGCCCGGACTCTGCCCCGGACTCTGGCCCGGACTCTGCCCCGGACTCTGGCCCGGACTCTGCCCCGGACTCTGGCCTGGACTCTGCCCTGCACTCTGACCTGAACATCAGATGGGAGATGTTTTGCCCAGAGACCCCGGAGGCTTGCAGAAACTTTTTAGTCTGTTTTCTGTTGCCAATAACACAATACCACCACCCAGGTGAGTTCTAAGAAGGAAGGATTGTTTGTGCTCACACCTGGGAAGATCTTTGGCTGATAGAGGTCCCTGACCATGCACGTGCCACATGGCAAGAGAGAACACATGTGTGTCGGTCTCCTTTGGCCTCTCTCCGTTTTATAAACCATCACCATACAATTGAAGACTTCCTCCAAATGATATTGTTGAATCCTAAGTACCTCCAAAAAGCCGCACCCTACCCCCAAATACTACAATTTGATTAAGTTGCACCCCCTCACTCTTCACAGTGGGGCTCTCCTTCCCATGGCAGTCACTCCCTTCAGGGTGTGCTCCTGTCCTGATGAGCTGGTGTGAGACCCGTATGTGGATGAGGCCCTTGGCCCCTAGCTATCCACAGTACCAGAAGCTCAGTGCCCAGTGGAGTGATGTGGACAGTGGTGAGACCTCTTGGAGGCCGGCCTCAGGAGTAGGTCTTCAGGGTGGGTGAGCGTCTTCACCTGGCTACTCTCTTAAGTGAATGACTTACTGCAGAAAGAATGAGGCTGACCCAGTCCCTGATCCAGTCCCTGCCCCAGGCCCTCTGGCCTCCTGTCTCACCATACAACCTCTATTGCAGGCTCTGCTGCCACTGTAACCCCATCTACCATGAGATCCTGACCAGAGGAGTCACAGGTGGGGCTGCCTAGCATGGACATTCAACCTCCTTTTCCTGCCTCACTCCTAATTAGGTTGTTCTAGCAGCAGAAGGTGAACTCGCACAGTTCCTAGAGGCTGACAGACACCTGAGCAGCCTGCACAGGTCTTGTGATTCTGAATCAGCCCCCTCCGTGGTCTGTGCCCTAAAGCCTGGGACTGGATCATGCTCCTTCCAGCTGCCACCCTAGTCACAAGGAAAGGGTAGAAGAGGCATTCTGGTTTTTCTGGGTGACCTTTTTTTATGTATTTAGTACAGGTCTACAGGGTCTCACTATGTAGATTGGACTCCTAGAGGTCCTCCTATTTTCAGCTTCCCAAGCACTGGGATTGCAG
Source organism: Ctenomys sociabilis (assembly GCA_004027165.1). Lineage (NCBI taxonomy): Eukaryota > Metazoa > Chordata > Mammalia > Rodentia > Ctenomyidae > Ctenomys > Ctenomys sociabilis. The sequence goes on along the minus strand of PVKA01004072.1, from coordinate 40,969 downwards.
GCATGTACCACCGTGCCCAGTGTCAATCACTGTCTCAGCACAGCCCAGGGTCAGGGCCGGCACAGCATGTGGTGCGGGGGACTGAACCCCAGTCCCTATGCTTTGCCTAGCTGGCACTAGTCTACTGAGTTATCTGATCTGCCCTTCTGGGTGAATTCCTATTAAATGCATTTAGCAGCCAGTAGGGTATTGAGTGATGGGCCAGTGCAATAGTTCGGCAGTCTACAGAGCCTGCTTAGGCAAGCTTAAGCAAAGCTCAGGGACCACAGTTCTATCCCCAGCACCACATGCCTTGCCAGCCAGCCACAAAAAAAAAAAAAAAAAAAACCAGAAAAGAAAGAAAATAGAAAGAAAAGAATGGTGAGTAAATGTTTGCTGTGCCTGTCAGCCTGTCACCCACATAGGTCCCCTGAAGATCACCGTGTCTCGGGGTGTGCGTGCATGTGTGTGCAGGGTGGTCCCATGAGAGGCACGCTGCTGTGCAGCGGGAGCCAGTGCCGAGCAGTCCACAGGGCTGAGGCAGGCTGCTTCTGCCAGCTCTTCTGTTCTTACAGCAGCATCGCTGCCTTCGGTTATGTTTCTGCGTCCAGCTGTCAGTGAGAATCGGCCTGGCAGAAGGTGATGTGTCAGTTAGGCTACTTTACAGACACCCCATTCACTCTGACATTTCAGCAGTTCTGGGATGACTGCAACATTAGGACTTATTTAGCTGATGTTCAGCAGATCCTCTGAAGAGAATAGGACAACCTCTGGTTTTGTTTTGTTTTTTTCACTGTGAGGAAAGACCAAGTTAGAAAATTAATACACACCCAGATATTTCACACACACACACACACACACACACACACACACACACACACACAGCATTTTCTGGCTCTCAACTCATTGTTTTCAGTGATGGTGACTCTACATGGTAATCCTCTAAAACGGCTTGATGCTGTGCCACATGACCTTAGTGCTCACTCACATGTTCTCCTGAGCTAGTGAACGTCTTTGAGGACTTCACAGTGTGCGGACGACTGCGAGCTGGCAGTCGCAACACCGCCTGCCCCTGAGGTCCTCTCGATGTCTCTCTTGTCAGCAGTACACACACTGATGCAGACAGTGACAGAAGTAGGTGACCATGTGGAATCTGGACAGTTGCTTCCACCAGGAAGAATTTCTGCACCCAGCTAGTGCCCAGCAGCATTCATTTTTGAAGTTCAAACATAAATTGAAGATGGCATTGAGATTTTTTTATCCACTGGAAAGTATCAGAAATGAAAATCAAAATGTTGTGACCTCAAAAGTCTATAAAAACAAAGACATTTGAAAAGACAAATTTTTGGCTAAGAAAGAAATATAAATTGATTGATGCTTATCTAATTTTATTTGGTATCAGGAATTGAATTTAGTACCTTGTGCTTTAATGCATCTTTTAATTGTTAACATTTCTCATGTTTTTCAATTAGTGCCTGTTAGCAAAGCACTAGGTTATATTTCTTGTAATGCTCATGGATTTTTCACACTAAGAATGTGCCATTTTGAGTTTCTGTTGGATATTTTAAAGCAGGGAGCATGCGTATGTGTTTTCCCTTTTGGGAACTTCGCAGGCAGGGGGATGTGCCCCGTAAGGACCTTGTGGTGTTTGCTGTGATGCTTGCTGATGCCTTGACCCAGCGCCAACATCCTGTGAGGCACCTGTGCCCTTCTTGCTCACTGGGCTCCCCACCCACCCAGGACTCCACAGCCAGACCTCAGTGTTCACTCAAGCATCTCCATGTGGCATGGTGGGGCAGAGAAAGCTGGTGACCTCCCCAGCTTGGCACGCTGTTTCCAGGACCTCATCACCCAGGGAAGACAACTTCACTGCTGCTTCAGACTCCACATCAGGACATATTTCATCTGGCATGGAGGACCTGCCCTCCTTCTCGCAGGATGAAATCAGTAGGAGACTGTGTCTCACAGAAAAGCTGCATATGATGTCTGCATCTCAAGAGGTGGAAAATGATCAAGAAGTCCTGCACAGTAAGATTGCAGGTCCAATTTGGACACAGGCTGTCCCCAAAGTGCATAACCTATAGTACTCAACAAAGAAAAGATGAAAAGGAAGAGCCAGAAGGATGGGAGTGTATGCTCAGGGCCAGAAACTGTGTCTGTGCTCTCTGACCACAGACTGAGCGGGAGAGCTCCAGGAGGCACTTGCTGGTGACTGAACTCTACAGTTCATTGCCCCTTCGGAAGTGAAGAAGGCAGGATCAGGTTGAGTAGAAACCAGGAGTGGTGACTGCCCAGAGCTGAGGCCATGCAGCCATGCCTCCTTGGCAGGGTAGGGCAGCTCCTAACCCACCTAACCCTGGCTGCGGACCTGCCTTTCAGAAAGGTGGTGCCCTGGCTGGACAGGTCCCTCATTTGCAGCTCTTGAGCAGCCCCAGCTTCTAAAACTTGTGTCTGCTTTTACATGGAATGATCCAGGAGGGCCACTATTGGAGGAGAGGGATAAGCTTTCTTCGTGGGTGCTGGATGTGATAAATTAGGTGGGCTGAGTTGAAGGCAAGCAGGCCAGACAGAGGTAGCCGTCCCTCTGTCTGAAGTTCCAGGAAGTCTCCAAGCAGCACCACAAGGATGGCTATAAATACTCCTGCAGCACATGAGGAAGGCACTTGGAAGAGCTATGTGACAGAAGCAGACACATCCAAGTTACAAGAGAAGTAGACTGTGAAACCTTTTCCATAGACAGAGAGACAAGGAGCCTAAGGCTGCTTGCCTAAGGTTGGCCGTTGCCAAAGCAGTGGCCTGGAATGAGGGTCACCTTGCTTCCTAGAGTTTGCTCAGGTCTGAGGGAGATGGACAGGAGTGGGGGTTGCTAGTGGACACTGCGTACTCGGCAGCAACAACCTTCTGCAACAGTTCTGGGCCACTCCTGGAAGGTGGGACCAGGCGGGGGAGTTGGTAGCAAAGCCAGTGCATAGAGAAAGACAAAGAGGGCATCTACAGAAGGCTGGGACAGCTGGAGGGTGCCACACACATGCAACCTGGACGTTCAGCAGTGCCACCCCCAGGACTGGGTCCTCACTCTGCACGGACCACAGAACTTGAGGTGCCCTGGCAGAGGCCTGTAGTAGGGCTGCGCAGGCACCCTGGGGTTCTCTCTGCTCCCCGTGCCCCGCCAAGCCTCCATCTCCCAGTGAGGCATCACTGCCCTTCCCTGCTCTGCCCAGCCTCCCTCCCGGAAAGGGCAGTGTCCTCTCTCCTCTCTGCCACCTTACATAACCATGTGGCTCTCAGTCACCACAGGTGAGTTCTTAGTAACTCTTCTAAAGCTGTCAGATTAAAATTCTGAAATGACTGAAGTAGAAGTTAGGCTGTCTTTGAAACCTGAGGCACAAGCCAGTCAGAAGCCCCAGAAGGCAGGTGTGGTATTGCCTTCTGCCATGTGGCCCGCGCCTGTCCCCAGGGTTGCTCATTTTGGCTCAGAGGTTTGGCATCTGCTGGGTATGTGAACTAAAGGACTGAAATTGGCCTTTCTGTAGAAGACCAGATCATCAATGCCCAGGCCCAGCCAAAGAAGTCGCTGTGTCAACCTTAATAATAAATAATAATAATAAGATGAACAAAAACAACAAATCTGAGCGGTGCGGAGGGAGCAGCCCCGCACACAGTTGCGTGACGGCAGCCCTCTCCGGAGTTGGCAGGATCACACAAAGACCCCCCGCAGCACTGTATGTGAAGTTCTTCCCGCCGAGGGCATCCGCCTGGAGACTGCCCAACCTCAGCCTGCCGTCGCTCACCACTGGCCGTGTTCACCACCAGCTCCCTTGTAGCCCCTGAGAAGTAATTTCAGTGGAAGGCGTTATTCTGGTTGATGGTTTCCGACGTCTCGGTCTGCGAGTGCCAGCACTGCTGTTTCAGGGCCTGTGGCGAGACAGAGTGTCATGACGGAATGGTGCAGAGGAGCGAGGGGGACAGGGTGGAGGGGTGGGAGGACAGACAGAAGGCAGATGGAGAGATGTTGTCGGGGCCGAGGCTGCCCCCTAGGCTCAGCCGCCATCAATGAAACCTCACCTCCCACGCTTCTCTCAACTCCTAAGAGCCCACGCAGCTGTGCACCTCTCTGCGGGTGGCTTTCTGACCACATCAGAACCCACTGCATCTGCTCTTTGCCTGAGAGCGCACCTCTGTGTGTGGCTGCACTGTGGACCGAGCCATCCACATATGGGCTTGGCACACAAACTGAGCCGTGGCCAGGGTGGTTGTTTCAGATACCTCATATTAGCCTTGAGAAATCTCCTCTCGCCCCACCTTTCTGAACTTGCTCGTGATGTACTTTGGCACCTATACTCCTGCGAAGTTGTTATGGCGTCGAATGCCTGTGAGTGTCACCCCTCTCCAGAGAAAGTCTGACAGCTTGTGCCGTGGCGGAATCAGTGCACTCACAGTTGTTCTGGAAAAGTCTGCACAGCGGCGCATTTTAGCAGCCACTATTTTTCATTGTATTAAGCTTGCATCATGCAAAAAGGCCTTCTGATTTTAAATGAGCCAAGACATAAACTAAATGCAATATATATATATATATTATATATATATATATATCTTCACATTACAAGAATCACCTTTTGCCCTGCAATTCTCTTTGCAGTCATGCGGTGTGAGCATGCTTGGGAGTCCTGTGGTCATACCTCTCTGGGCATTGTCCTGGGTGCACAGTGAAGCTGAAGCAGAGGGACTGTGGGCCCCGTGGGGCGGACTCTGGCTCTGGCTAGTGAGGGAAACTGTGATGTTGCCCGGACAATGGGCAGTCTGGACACGGGCGCGGGGGGAGCGCTTTGGAGATGCAGCAGGTATGGAACACCAATGTATGCCTGTGAATGGAGGTGCCATTCAAGTGTGGTTTGGAAAGTTATGGTTTAATTCAGAAAAGAAAGTTACATGTGTAGGGGGTGATGAGATAGCTCTGTGATCTCAAGTGCCTGCTTAGGCAAGCACAGAGGTCGGTGATCTCCAGCACCACATGCCACACCAGCCCTGCCCCCAGGGTGGGTTGAGCCAGGCCCCCCAATAAAAGTTACATGTGTAGTCCCTGCCTGAAGCAGGATTTTCCACAGCTCCGCACTAACTCTGGAAGCTGTTTCTTCTCTGAGTCCCACAGAGCAGTGGAGGGGAAGAGGCCAGGATCCTTTCCAGCATGTCATTGTCAGCTTTCCTAGTGTCTGATTTGGGTTGAGCGGAGTTTTTGTTTGTTGTTTTATTGGATATAGGGTCTTACTACACGGTTCAGACTCAATGCTAGGATTACAGGCATGCACCCGGGGCTCTGGTACTGCATGTGCACATTCAGGTCCTTGTGCTTGCCAGCCAGGGGCCTAGACCTCTAAGGACCTATCTTCCAAGCTCAAGCAGAGTTTTAAGGTGATTGTTTTTGTAATGTGGCCGCTGCATGGTCATTTAGCACGTCTAGCATGTTTACCGCTCTACTCAAAGGTAGTCATGATACAGTAATGCAGCTAGCAGCAGCAGCCAACAGAGCATAAACAAAATGCAAATATGTGTTCCGGGTAATATTGATGCTTATGTTATAAGCATCACCACATTTTTACCTTTTATTTTGAATTAATTGTATGCTTAGGAAAATTGCTAGAGTAGGACAAAAAATTTCTGTGCATTTCTGAGGTATTTACCACATTTTCTAAATTGTTCTGTCTCTTCCATTCTACACACAGCAAGGGACACAACATTTTTGTTGTGGTGGTCTATCTGGGAAGAAGATAAGCATACATTTTGTATCTCCACTGTACCTTTAAATACTTCAGCATTTATTCTCCAACACTCAGGACATTCTGCATATAATCATGGTATTAGGGCCGGCGGTATAGCTCAGCGGACTAAGCGCTTGCTTAGGTAAGCGTAGGGACCTGGGTTCGATCCCTGCTTCCGCTTGCTGCGCCGGCCCTGCCTTCAGGTGCGCTGAGCCGGTGATTGGAGTCCGGGCGTGGTGGCGCGCGCCTGTAATCCCAGCACTTAGGGAGGCAGAAAGCAGGAGGATCACTATGAATGTGGGCTGCATAGTGAGACCCTGTGCACAAAAAAAAAAAAAAAGAAAAACAAAATCAAAACAAAACAAAAAAAAATCATAGTATTTTTAAAAGAACCTGGGAATTGTATTGATAGTATACCAATATCTAATCTATTGGCCATATTTAAATTTTATGCTGTATTCTAGTAGTGACATTTATAGTTCACACACACACACACACACACACACAAATTACATTCTCTGGTTCAAATCCAGCATAGGTCTAAGAGCTGTACTTTGCTATTCTTTTTAGTGTCCCATATGGCCTAGGTTTTTGTACCTAAGATGCAGGCATTTTGTTGTGAGAACCAGTTGTTTGCACGTGGCCCTCAGGGTTTTGGTGGGATTCCTTGTGGTCAGGGTTTGGCTGTGTGTTTTTGGCAGAGACATCACAGAGGAGTTGTTTATCTCAGACCCCTGCTTCTGGCTTATCTCTAACTAGTTAGGTTGACTCTGATTCCCATTAGGACAAGTTGCCAGCTGTCTTCCACTCTAAACTAGTGGAAGATCACAGAGGACGCCACAGAACTCAGAGGGCAGGCAAGGAGACCATTACGGCCAGAGGTCCATGCACATCAGGCCTGGATGCTGACCTTCCACCTGACAGTTACAAGTAGGCCCCTTGTTTGGAACTGACTCACTGCCTCAGGTTTCTGTACCAACCAGTCCCGGTCTACTGGCTAAAGAGCATCTGTGCAGGTCCTTAGCCGAGTGGTGGGGCTGGGGCCCCCCACACGGAGAAGGCTGTGGGCCTGCCAGGCCTGGGGCTGACGTCTTGTGCTCACCTACATACAGTGATCCTGTCCCCACTTCACAAGGCTGCTCCAGCATCTGCCTCGGACCTCCATGACTGCCTATCCTGGGTTTTGTCCTCCTCTAGATTAGAACCTAGAACCCATCATCCACGCACCCTCACGCCTCCGCCTTGGCTTGGTCCTCACTGTTTCTGTTCTTCATCCTGCATTTCTGCACTTTCTTGTCTGCCCTGTAATGGTGGGACTGAGGTCTCCCTGAGAGAACCGAGGCAGACCCCACCTGTGCTTCCCACTGATGGGCTGAACCTCATGTCCACAACTTCTCTTCTCCTTCACAAACAGTGAGGCCTGCTGCCTTTGGAGGCCTGTCCCTCCAGGGCTCTTCCCTCACCAGGGCTGTGCCACCTCCCTCCTCCCCAAGGATACCCTGTGCCCTCCTGTCCTGAGGCCACATCTGCTCCATCTCCCTCATGCCTGCCACCCTTAGGAGCATTTTGTCTTTGTTATCTGAATGGAAAATACCAATCTTTCCCACTCCACCTCCAGGACAGTGCACAATGTGGTCTATGCTGGGTGGGCACAAGGCCTAGGACAAGAAGCCAGTGTACCAATGAAGTACGTGGTGTCCAGTGTTCAGGAACAGCAGTTCTATTCCTTGAGGCAACTAACTAAGGCTTGCTGAAAGCAGGGAAGGAGAGTGCTGCGGCCTCCTGAAAAGGTGTCTGTGACAGTCTATGACTTGCATGGTTTTTTGCACAGATTGTCCTGGCCTTTGCATGGGAAGGCCAGGCAGAAACAGGACAGAGACACCGGGAAGGGGAGAGAAGACCAAGGAGCACAGGGCAGAAAAAGAGCTGCGCTTTCAGCACCCTCTGAAGCGCTCTGCAGACATTATGGCAAGACTGCCTACAGATGCACAGCCATTTGTCCAAGCTCGGTGCAGCTCCATACCATTTAAGCATCGTTCTCCTCATCGTGCCTTCGTCCTCCTACCTTCGTGTGCTATGACGTCTTCCCCAGTTAACCCTGACACACCACCACAGTTTGCTTTTGTGTCTCTCCTTCTGTCTGCTCAAGCACAGAAGTCCAGATGGGAGGTGAGTGGATCTGAGCCACTGCCCTGTGACGAGGTGTGTGTTCCTGGGGGAGGGGGCAGCACTGCTGAGTGCAGGCTCCTCTGGCAGGTCCGGTCCTCCCCTCCCCTCTACTCCCCTCCCCTCCCCTCTCCTCCTCTGTTCTTCCCTCCCCTCTTCTCTGCTCTTTTTTTTTCTTCCCCTTCCTCTCTCTCCTCTTTCCCCTCTGTTACAGTTTGCATCTAGTTGACCCCCCGAAGGCTCCTGCCATCATGGAGTGAGCTCCTAGTTTGTCATTGATCCTTGATCCACTGCTGGGGTTACGGGTGTGAGCGCCGCGCCCGCCCTCGGGCAGGCAGCCTGCTTACGGTATGGGGAGAGGGCTTTGCCCACTGCTGCTCCTCCCTTTTTGCTCTTGCTGTTTTCCAGTTTTCTGCCACCATGAGTTGCTGCCCCCTGCCACCTGTGGTTACTGCAGACACACCCTGACAGGGACCATGCAGGGCCACCACCTTCCTCTTCCTCTTCATTTGTCTCAGACACTGAGCTGAGCAGTTTTTCTCCACCATGCGCCCCTGCTCTGATGCCCCACTTACTGTAGCCCCAGCCCCAGCTGCTGCCCATGGACACCTTCCAAACCCTGAGGCAAAATAGAGTTCTTCTCTTTATCAGTTGATCAGTGCTGGCATTTTTGTGGTGACAGAAAGCTAACACAGGGACAGAGGAGAAAGTATAGAGTGGAAAGCCTCCCTGGGTGATAAACCGAGTGCTCTACTGATGAAGCACAAGACTGTAGGAGCCCAAAACAATGAAATAGCCACTGGCAGATGGGCAGCAGGCAGATAATAAATATCTGTGCCTCCAGAGACTTTGATTCATGTCTTTTCCTTTATTGTTTAAAGATATTTTCCATGTTTACTTCCCTCTGGCATTTTTGCTGCTTATTTCTCCCTGCCTATACATGATATTAAAAGTTGGCTAAGCAGCTTCGTGTGGTGGCTCCTTCGCTAACCTCAGCACTCAATAGGCTGAAGCAGGTGGGTCACTGGAGACCAGCGTGGGCTACAAAGTGAGAAGGAGCTACATAGCAGGCTCCTGTCTCAGAAAAAAAAAAAGCTACACCTCTTACTCTAATAGGGACTCGGGGTTTCTAAACCGCATAAAGTTTCAGGGCTCACTCTATCTGAGACCCAGTAGCACTACATCGTTAGCACGCAGAGCACCAGTTAACAGGAAGTTCTTGATAACTCTAATTTGCTCAGCAAAGTAATCTGGTGCTGAAAGAATACACAACAGGAGGCTTCCCAGGCCAGTCCCTGAGCCTGAGGGGCACAACCAGAAGGTCCCCAAGGGCAGCTGTGAGGTGTAGACAGCTGTGCCTCAGGGTGTGCTGACACAGCTCTTCTGCCCAAAACATGGACGGGATCCAGAGGACAGCTTCGGTGTGAGGCCACAGGCCCTGCAGTCGTGGAGTTATCATGGAATACAGGAAGAGCCCTCAGAAGCAGATCCTGACAACATCTCTCCGGTCCTCTTCCCAACTCACAGGGGGCTGCCATGGGACAACCCCTCTGCCTCTGTGCAGCAGGTAGGAGAGCCACTGCATTTCCCCTGAGTACCTCCTTGTCACCTGAACTCTGTTCTTAAAAACAAAGCCTTGTAGCTGTAATGGAATTCACCAGCAAATGTGTTGCAAACAGCACGCTTGGTAGAACTGTCAGGGCAGCTCCTGGTCACTGAGTCCCCCACTGCCACAGCTGTGTGCCTGAGTGATCCTGAGGTGTGGTCAGCGTTGTTGCTCATTAAGACCAAGTTAGGCACTTAGCAGAGTGAAGAGGGTGTTCGTAGAGCACCAGACAGCGCTGCTTTCCAGGAAAGCTACCCGGCAGGCTAGCACTGCACACCTTCTGCTGAAAGCATGGTGCGCCATGAGCATCTTGCGGGACTGCCTCCCTGCTCTGTGCTGTCTGTGAGACAACCCAGAAGCGCCATCAGCATACTTGCTTAGAGTATCTTGTCATTCCCCTTGCAGTACAAGCAACAGGGGCTGGGACTACCAGCCATGTGGGTCCAGCACATGTGGACCGATGGCCTTGTGAAGCATTATGATATGAGCCTGGCTTTGTCCCCAGATCCCTCGAAACCACTCTGGAAGAAGTACAGGCGCCTCCTGCCTCATTAGCAGCTTGTTAGTGCAATCACTGTGTCTTTACCCATCAGGTGTGTTTCAACAAAACAAGCTCACAGGAAATCCTAATCCTATAGATAATGTCTGGGAAAGCAAAAAAAGAATCAGGCTTGCAGGCACATTATTTCCTGACCCACTTGATAAAGTCACTGTCTGGCTTCCCAGTGCAATACACTGACCATGCCTACCGGAGCCGCACAGGTGGTTTCCAGGAATGACAAGAGTGGGTGTAGCACCCTGTCTGCACGGCATGAGCACATTAATGCATCCCTGCTGAAAAACTGTCCTACTGCTTGCCTATGCTCCTGCTCGGCCAGGAGTCAAGATAGTGGAGAAGAACAAGCACAGCTGCATCAGCTTGTGTGCTCTGAGCAACCTGCTGCTCCGCTGGCCTACGCTGCTACGTGGTTGCCTCCTGTTAACCAGCTTCCGGGGCTGCCGCACGAGATCTAGCCTCTGAACCTCCTCAGAACTGCGCGCCCAGGGCGTGCGTGCCATGGTGTTCTGTTGGCCCACAACGGTCGACACATTTAGCCCAGGACTAAGATGACAATTACCCATTGAGAAAATGTCAGTGTCTCTTTGCCTCTTTTCCTGAGATGATGACCCTTTTAGAAAATGTTGTCAGTTTTTACTAATAAGTCTATAATTTCCCAGTTGTGAATTAGTTGCTAGTCTCTTTTACCTAAGTAGGAAGACGCAGGTAAATTCCTAACATTCTGAAGAGTATTCTACAAAGGACTATAATTTTAAAAAAGAACCGGCTCCTTCAGAAGAAGAGCCTGCACCCTGCGCTCCTCCTCTGGTCCAGTAGGCCGTGGTCGTGGTGGTGGACGCCGTTACTTAGGCAGTGCCAGCAGGAGGGCTGGCTGAGCTGCAGCGTAAACCCGAGAAGCTGCGGGAATGAGGCCACGTGTGCGTGCTGGGGGCCGCCCCTCCCTGTGATCCCCACCGCTGTGTTCAGATCCAGCGCCTTTGTGTACTTGTGAGGACGCGACGACGACCTGGCTCCCTGAATCTTAGTTCAGAAAAGTCAGTTAGAATGAGCCTGCGTAGTAATACCGTCGTGGGGCAGAGCATTTTCAGGCAGGCAAAATAACACTAACCAGAGCAGAGTGTTGCAGATGGTGTAAAAGAATAGGGAACAAATGTGAGGGCAAGGGTGGAATTCGGAACCAGACCGCTGAGTGGTGAAGGCAGGAGCACTCGGGATCGTTATTGTTTGTCTTGGTACCAGGAATCGGACTTGGGGCCGTGCACTTGCAGGGCAGGCACTGCGCCACTGAGCTGTGTCCCGGTCCTCACCCTCAGGGCCTCGTGTGAGCACAGCGGCTTTTTGGCACATGCCATTGAGTTTTAATATTGTAGCTGGTCTGGAGTAGGTTAGCTGCATTTTATTAAGTTAATAATACTCTGAACAGTTGCATGAAATTGCCTTTGAACCTTAAGTCAAAGATGAGCATTTAGCTGTGCACATTTTATAGAAAACATAGTGATATTGATTAGATTTTTGAATACTTTTTATTTTAAGAAAAATCATTAGCTAAAATAATACCAGGACCTTAGCTAGGGATTGAAAATGATGTTACTAATATTTTCCAGCTCTGCTATTCTAACCTGATTTCATCAGCAGCCACACTTTATTTACAAGAATGAGTGCCTTGCACCCTTTGTTTACATCCTAAAATGTACTTTCCACTTTTACTTGTACTAATTTTAACAGATAGATAAAAACATAAAAGTTGTAAATATTGTTGGGGTACTATATATGTTTTGACTTGCATAAAGAACTGAAATTATGCTTCTAAATTATATGTAAATTATATATTATGTAAAATTATATATACTCAATTATATATAAATTATATATTCTATATAAATTGTATATTAAATTAATACATATAAATTATATATTTAAATTATTTCAGAAAGCTAAAGAAAGGTTTGTAAGAATAAAACAAACCCACTAGAATTTTTAATCAACTCAATAATTAAGTGATCAATAGGATGTCAATTGCAGGTTTGGATCATCTGAAAAACTAGCCATGTATAGAACATTTTATAAAGAGATGTTAGGAAATACTTGGATACAAAACTAATAAATTACTGCAGGGAAATGAATGATGTTCTTGGGCTCATTTCATATCAGCCTGAAGTTACTTGCACCTCTGCAGCAGCAGGACCAAGCCCCCAGGGCAGGGGTCCTGACTGTGGGCCTAGGCTGCGAAAGTGTGACAGCAGGGCTCACGGCTGGGCAGCGCCCCAGGACTCTGAGTTGGTGCTCAGACTTTTCAGGTATATTAATGGTAATTCGGTGACTCAAAACTGCATTGGAGCCTCAGCCTTTTACGCTGCCCACATTTAATTTGGCATTTGTTTTTGTTAGCTCTTGGTATTAGTAAGGAATTAATCTTTCTCTCTTAGGAATTTATTATTAAGTTTTATTTACTTTTCATCAGATCATGATAAGCACATCAGGAAAAGAGCCCTTGCTCCCAGCAGCCCTTTCTGCTCAGGTCAGTTCATCTCTTGATTCTTCTCCCAGACATTATCATCCACTAAACATGTCTCTCTGTGATATTAACAGGGTTCCATATTTATTTCCACATCGTGGGTGAGATATCCAAAGCCTCTTGCCTTCTTTATATTCCATAAGTACCATTTTAATTATTCTTGTTAAAAGGAGCTCAGCCTGATAGATCACACACAGACGCTCCTTAAGTTGCTACAGGATCCTTGATCAGTCCTTCCTAGGTTCAGAATACTGCACATTGGGTGTGCTGTGTACAGCTAACCTTCCAAAGGCTACAGCTTCGCAACCCAGCACTCTGGGGAACATTGGTGAGACCCTGCTCATCTGGGGCTCTGCTGCTGCTGTGTGGCTCCCACAGAGTGTCTTGTACCCGTTTAGCCAGCTAGCTCCCGGAAAAAAAGCTGCCCTCACAATATGGCTCCTAGGAATGTGCATTGCCTTTGCAGTTTTGGAAAGTTGAAAAATCATTAGTGGAGGGCCATCTGTATTTGTATTTTGAAATTTAGGAACCCATCTAACATTGCTTGATGTTTGTCTACTTTTGAGTTTATTCCAGTTAATAAAGAAATATTTTACTCACCCAGCCCAATTGCATGGGTGTGTGCTTATGTTGCCTGCTGGTCGGCTTGTCCAGGAGCAGGAGCCCAAGCAAGCAGTGAGTACTAGGTGTTCTTGGGCGGTAACTTGCCAAGTGCAGCTGGGCACAGGGACAGCACCACAAGGTGTCACTTGCCTCGCCCTCCACCAGCTTCAGAAGCAGCGGTCTTGGTTGGAGGCTTCACATGTTTGATGAATCTAAGCTTCTGCCATTGTCTTTTTGGTTTATCTGCTTTGTCTTTTTTTGTGCAGCTCTCGGGATTGAATGTCGACCTTTCCCACTGAGCCATGTCCCTGTCCCTTTGCCTGATTGTTTGTTTGGAGACAGGTCTTGCTAAATTAACCAGCCCGTGCTTGAATTTACAACTAGACTGCCTCTGCCTCCCAGTAATTTGGCTTATGGACATGAAATAAGGGCTGCTGACCTTTAAGGTTTCTTATTGTGAGGATGGGGCTGAACACTTCTAAGCTCCTCATGTATATGGGTTTTTCCTGACACTTTCCAATGTGATGCAAGCTAGCAGGTTCAGCTTTTTCTCAGCAAAATGCATGTAACTAGATGTCCTAGATGAGAGAAGGAAGTTGGAGAGATCTTTCCAGGTTCAGAGTTGGTGTTGGGTAGATGGACATGTGGTTTGATTATAATTTTTCTAGTTGTGTACATTTGGCTTTCCATCCATCTGCACCCCAATTAAAGAGCAATAAGAAGCATTTGGCATTTTGCAGCTTAATTGTGAGATGTTTGGTGTAGTTATTGTGACTGCTTTTATAACTCTATTGAAACTTGGGCTGCATTAGCAAAACTTCCTTTAAAATTAAACAACTGCCAGCCAGGATCACTTGAAGCATCCATGTTCTGTCTCATGTGTCCCTCCCTGTGCTGGTTACACTTCAGTGACTGGTAGCACACATGAAATAAAGTAGATGAAACTCTCTGCTTTTGCAACGTGTTCCTGCCATATTCCATGTTAGAAAATACTCAGTAACCAAACATTTACAATATGTCTTATGCCACCTAGAGACCAGACCTACCTACAGAGAAATAATTCAGGCGACAATGTATATAGAGATATCAGTGAAAGGACGGTGACTTTCATAAAAGAGGGTAGTAACAGCCCTCAGGGTAGACGGAAGGACAAGGGAAATGGCCTTGAGGCGGAACATACTCAGGATACTAAACAGTGAGGTGAGCCGCCGACTCCCACTTAGGTAGACGTGGAAGCCACTGGAGAGCTTTCAGCTGAAGAGAAGCATCATTTGACTTGTGCTTGAGAAGGTTTTCTCTAAGAGTTGTTTGGAAGATAGGATTCGAGGAGACCAAGAACACATGCAGAGAGATCAAGAGGAGATGAAGGGTGTCAGCTATTTGTAGCTAGTGGGGAACCAAAGTGACGGTGTGTTTTGGAATTAAGGTGGAGAGTTGCAGTCACAATATGGTGCATTAAAATGTTTTATAAAATTGTCCTCAGCCTGCGTATTTAAGATGCATGAAGCATGAATGCACTTTATGTTTAGATTTGAGTCTATTCCTGGATATCTTACCATGTACGTTCAAATATTCCAAACGAAAAAATATAAAATCTGAAACACATTCAATTCCAAGAATTTGGATAAGAGACACTCAGCTCATATGTGCCTGGAGTGTGAGATGTAAAGTCCAGTCATCCCAGTAACAGAAAATCCTCAGCACACAGAGCTGTGCTGCAGGGGCACAAAGGATAGCTCTGACTTTGAGCATTTGCAGCTTTTCTTGACTAAATGCAAATGAGGTGTCACAGTCCATGGGTCTCAAAGGTATGGTAATTTCACTTGCATAGATCTATGTCCAGTGCTATAAGGACCCTCCACACTGTGCTCCAGTGTACTAATTCAAATCCCTAGCAGCAAGGTGTGTTATTTCCTCCACCTTTTCAGAAAAGCCTGCTTGTGAGAGGGTTGATTTCTCTAGGAATGTGCTCATTAATGGGGGGCAAAGGGAGATGAGCCGAGAGATGAGAAGCCTGAGAGATGAGACTCAAAGATTGCATTACCTAAGTGGGTTCAAGCATTGCTGTCACAAAACCTGCCTGTGGACAGGAGCAAGTAAAGGAGAACACTTGAATAAGAGGAGTTTTGGAAATTCCTCTAGGAAAACAAAGTGAAATTTATACACACACACTGAACAGAAAGTGAAATTCATACATAAACATACACATGTCTAAGAAAAGGTGTAATTGGAGTCATTTGGACCAATAGAATAGTTTAACTCATATTTCACATGAATGAACTGAATGTTTGGAAAATCAAACCAAAATGCCCTGATGCCTGGTCCTAATTAATTACTTAATAACATTCTGTGCTTTACATCAACACAAGCTTGAATTGTGGATTAATGTTACATACTCAGAAAGGAAGGACAAGGTTGAAGTCTTACTGGTAATACAAGTTCTAGCAATGGCTCAAAGTTTTAAACTTAACTTTACTACATACCTAATCTGCAAATTTTGCATGTGTGTCATCTGACCCTAATATTAACTTTGGATGGGGGGTCCCTTTTCATTTCTACACTAAGATAGTAGATTACTTCATGAATACTCCATTGAGTCCACTTTGACACATGTTCGTGTCTTTGCACGCACTCCTCAAAACGTGAAACGTGCAGGACCTCCCTGCATGGCCTGATGCTCCTGCTCCCCTCTGTGTATCAAGCATGTCTTTCAGTTCTTCAAGTTTGATGTCTTGGAGCCTTACTGACACTGGGAGGAACTTAACCCCTTTGCCCCCCATTAATGAGCACATTCCTAGAGAAATCAACCCTCTCACAAGCAGGCCTTTCTGAAAAGGTGGAGGAAATAACACACCTTGCTGCTAGGGATTTGAATTAGTACACTGGAGCACAGTGTGGAGGGTCCTTATAGCACTGGACATAGATCTATGCAAGTGAAATTACCATACCTTAAGGTACCTGTGATGCCTGTGTTTATCGCAGCAGTGTCCCTAATACAGAACTGCAATTGGCCTAGATATGCACCAGCAGATGATTGGGGTTTATTCAGCCATAAAGAAGAGTGAAATGATGCCATTTGCAGCAAAATGGATGCAATTAAAGAGCATCATGTTAAGGGAAAAAAGCCAGACACCACACAGGTGCCACATGTCCTTTCTCACATGTGAAGTCTAAAAGCAATGTCAATCTCAAAATAGAGTGGTGATCACCAAAGAGGGTGTTTATGGCATGAGGATTTGGTGAGAAAAGAGAGGTTGGATTTACTCCAAGAACTCTCTGTGTCATGCTGGACCTCATGAAAATGCACAATTAGTACATGTATGTTGAAACAAAAGACAGGAAGAAAGTGCCTATCACAAGTGGGCCAGGCAACCTGAAATCCGTACCTTACTCATCTCTGCTGCCTCTGATCTCTGTCCCCAGTACACCTGGAGCCAGGTTCCAAGAAACTCACAAGGGCCCTTTTGCTCCACTACCTGCTGAGATTAATGATGTTATCGGTCCAAAAACCACTTCTCCCTCCTCACCTGCCTCTTCCTAGGAAAATCCCAGTGAAGCTGGTGCCTGCGTGTCCAGCTTGCCTCTGCTGACTGGCTGTTGTGCTTCTCTGAGTGCCTTCCCAGGTGACATGGCCCCTCCTCTTGAGAGTCAAGACTAAGAAATTGTGGGCTGACAACTCCTACAGGTTGAGCCCTGAATGCCAGTCATGCTCACAGCTCCTGCTCACATCCCTCATGCCCAAGGCCACCACATGAGGCTTTCTAACACAAAGCTGTCCTTTGTCCTTTCCTTTATCGCAGTTGTCTTTATAACAATGTGACAACCAGATGTGTAGCTCTAGATCTCTTCGTGTTTGCCCTGTTGCCATTTTTAATGTATTGAACATATAGATTAAAGTTTCCATCAAGTTCTGGAAGTTCTGAACCATTATTTTTCAAACATATTTTCTGCTCTGCCACTCCAAGTATGTCAGATTGATGAATGATACCTCCAGGATCTCTGGGGCTCCTTTTATCTTTCTTGATTCTTTTTCTCCCTGGTGTCCTTAAGATGGATAATCTCTATCAAATTGCCAGTCAGTTCATTGATTCTTTCTTCTTCCAGCTCAGGTCTGCTACTGAGTCTCTCTAGTGAATTGTTATTTTATTCATTGCCCTTTCCAATACAGAAATTTCAGTTGGCACATTTTTATAATTTGGTTGTGTACTGTGCAATCTAATTACAAAATGAGCAGCATTGCCCTCTAATCCTGTAGCTGTAACTTATCTTAGTTTCCTCAAACACATTGATAATACCTTTGCATGCTTTATCTACTGAGTCTGGTGTCTGGATCCGTAGAATTTCCATTGAGTAACATTTCCCTGCATGTGAGTCATACTTTCCTGTTTCTCTTCATGTAAGTTGTGTTGAAACCGTAACATTTGGGTAATAAATTAGGGCAGGCCTGTACCCTGAGTCCCGGGGTTTCACTCCTATTGTTGCTTGTGTTGACTGACCAGAGATGATGTGGGCCAACAGACAGGTGGTGCACATGGCTCCTCTTTTCCCTTTAATGCCCCCAAGCTTTCTTCCTTCTTTTTTTTCTGTATTTAATACAGAGTCTACAGGTCTACAGGGTCTCACTATGTAGATCAGACTCGTAGTGATTCTCCTGTGTGCAGCCTCCCAAGCACTAGGATTACAGGTGCGTGCCACCATGCCCAGGCTCAATCTCCAGCTCAGTGCACTTGGGGGTGTGGCTGGCACGGCAGGCTCTGCTTAAACAGGCGCTTTAGTCCACTGAGCTATCTGGCTAGCCCACTTTCTTCCTTTCTTATTTTTAAGTTATGTGTTTGGTTTGAACACCTTGAGCAAGTTTGGTTTCAGTCTTTGGATTTGGGCCATTTTAAATTGGATATGTCCCAATACCTACCGTGGTCAGCCTGGCGCCTGTGTCTCTAGGGGCCCTGGTGGTGTGCTCTGAGTTGCCAGGCCAGGGAAGTCTCAGCAGGCCCTCTTTTTGCTCTCTTTCCATAGATCTCGGATTAAATTTCTGGCTCCCCTGCTTGCTGTTACTTTTCTCCACCAGTCTTACAGAAATGTTGCCTTTTGGGAACTGAATAAAATAATAAAAATGGGTTCATGCAGGCTTCTATGTGTCTGTGTGTGTATCAACATCTCTGGCCATCAGCAGAATGCACGGTGAATGCCCAAGCTTCCCCTCCAGAAAGAATGGCAGCCGCTGAGAGCTCCCAGTGGTGGCAAGTGCAGGCCGAGTGTGACCGAGGCCTCCCTCATTGTTGGTCTCACTCCTCGTGGCATTCTTTTGGGGTGAATAAAAAAACCATTGCAAAAAGACTTTACTTCTATGGTTATATTTATGTGTCATTCTTCAAAGGGGGTTAGGGTTATGCAGTTCTTAAAATGCTAAAATTATAGTGATAGATATTGATCTCTGTCAGTCATGCATAGACACAAGTGAATGATGTGAATGTAAAATGTACTACGAGGGTCTTTCTTTTGCAAAATAACTGTATATAGTTGTTATGTAGAAGTTACATGAATCTATCCACACAGTAAATGTTTCCACATTCTCCTTTACTTCACTCCTCTATTTCACTAGTTCGTGCAGTTTAGAAGCATCTTGCAGAGTGGTTACATGTGCCCGCCATAGCCAGCTTCTCATTACTTCAATCCCCTTCCCTCCTTCTCTCCCCTCTGTCTCCATCTGTAGCTCACACTACAGTGTGTGATGTTCTTATTCACCGGGGCTCTTAGCATCCTGTACAAGGCGCAGCATTTTGCTTACTTGTTCCCCTGCCCCTCCTCCTCATGCTGTTCCCACTGGATCACGTCCCTCTTGAAGGGATCCATCTCCTTGTCCCCTTCTAGCCATGTTTCATTGTTCTTTTTTTGGTACTTTGCCTCAAATGAGAGGTATCATATCGTACTTAAACTTTTATGTTTGGTTTATTTCACTCAACATTTTGTCTCCCAGTTTCCTAAAAATGTCTCAAATCTCCCATTGTCTCACTCTGTCTCCGTCTCTATCTCTGTGTCTCTCACTTTCTTTCCTTTTCAACTCTGTTTTGTTTTTGAGATAGGGTTCTGTCATGTAAAAGGCTGGCCTTGAACTCACGGTGATCCTCCTGCCTCAGCCTTGTGAGTGCTAGGATTACAGGCATTCATCACCATGCATGGCCTCAATCTGTCACTCCTTATAGCAGAGTAGTATTCCATTATACATACCACATTTTCTCGATCAGTCACATGTGGGCTGATGCACAAGCTATTTCCAGGATTTAGCTGCTGGGAACACTGGTATGCACGCAGCACTGGCACGATAGCCCGAGCTCTTCAGGGAAGACAGCCAGCAAGGCATAGCTGGTCCCATGGGATTTCTGACTTTATTCTTAGAGAGAATAAATAGATCAGCATATTAAAGTGCCTGCCTACAAGCAGGTGCAGGGGCTGGGGGTTCAATCCCCAGGCCTGCCATGCCAGCCCCGCTCCCGGAATGCACTGAGATGGCTACTGAGACTGGGTGTGGTGGCGCACACCTGTAATCCCAGCTTTTGGGATGCTGTAAACAGGCAGATCACTATGAGCTCGATCTAGTAGTGAGACCCTGAACACCCTGTAGACCCTTCCCTAAAATACAGAAAAAAAAAATGCCATGAACTTACAGACACAGCAGCAGCCGCTTCCTCCTGTTAGCTGAGTGGGTGCTGCCTCTGGATAATTTGTGTCCGTTAGCCCAGTGGGTGCGTTCGGTTCATTTCAGTTTTTGGCTAATGCAAAGGCAGCTGCGAGGAGAGTACGTGTGCAAGGTCCTATCTAATACTTTTTTCTGTGGTGTTCTAGCATTGAGTGGTTACGTCGCACTGCACAGAATGTGTTTATGCTGAACTGCCAGATAATCTTCACTGTGTCTCTTTACCATGCTCCTTTCCTAAAGCAAAATGTTCACCTGTTCTATATCCCTGTGGGAATTTATATCACCTACCTTTTGAAATTTGGTCATTCTGTTTTAGATTTAATTTCCCCAATGATTAATTTTGTTAGTACATTTATAGTGCTTATCCACCATCCATATATCTTACTACTATATGTCTGTCCATTTTCTAATTACACAGTTTTCTTACTATTGAATGCAGAGACTTCTTTACATGTTTGGACCACAAATAATTTGTTATATGTGTGATTTGCAAGTATTTCCATTAAATCAAAAGCTTATATCTTCTTTCTAATAGAGCATTTTTCACAGGGTATAAGTTCTTAATAATGGTTAAATCTTCTCTCATTTTAAAACTAATTCGGTCTCCATTCTAGCCTAAGAAACCTTCAGTTAACTGTATACCATGAAGATTTTTCCTATATTCCTTTATATTGCTGTGGTTTTATGTTTTACACATACACTTCTTTCATTGAATTATTTTTGTATCTTGGTGTGAAGTCAGGTAGCCATCCTGTGTGGGTCTGCTCCAGACTCTGTTTTGCTTCATTGAGCTGTGATTTAGCCCCACATCTATTCTCCAAGGTGCTGTATTTGTTGTTAAGTCTTCACACCCCGTTGTTAAGCAGGGAAGTTCCTCTTGCACCTTTGCTAAAATTGGCTCATGTATTCTAGTTCTTTTTTAAAGGAGTGCATACATGTAATTGTATCAGTTTTCCTATGTCCCTGTAGGTGTCAGATAGGAGCTGAGCATAGTCGTAGCTGTTCTACAGACTGTGCTACACATATATAACACATCGTGCTCAACTAACTTCAGCATTTTACAACCTCAAGCAAGTGCAGAGACCTCACCAGCCCATAGGTTCTGTTTCTCACTCTACATTTTATAATACAGGTGTCTTAAAAGGTATCTCTTCAACATTGAAAACTACATCAATAAGATTATAGTGTTGTTTCATGAAATGCATATTTTTTTAAATTTGTAGAGGAGCTTAGTCTTTTATAAAAACCCAAATATTTACCATTTCTTTTGCCTTTTCCTAATATCTAATGTAACAAATTTCCTTTTGTTGTCATTTTCTAGCTGAATAATATCCTTTAGCAGATCTTTATTTATTTGTACCAGGATGCCAAAACAGGACCTTGTACTTTCCAGGCAGGCACTTGTGCTGCTGAGCTATCTCCCTGGCCCTAGCAAACTTTTTAGAATAAACGTCAAAGCAAGCAGGCCCTTTACCATTCTTTTCTGTCCATTTCCACCTTTATTTCCGAAGAACAGTTTTCCAGTGCATAAAATTTCAGGTTGACAGCTTCCTACCGGAATGTGACCAATTTTGTGCCACTTCCTTCTGACGTCAGCTTAATGATGAGAGTCTGTTGTCCCCTGAGTCATTCTGTCCCTGCTGTGGGTAGCGCTTCCTGTCTGTGATTGCTTTCTGCAGTTTTCCCACATTTACTGAAATATTTTACCACACATTTAGGATGTCTCTAGATGTGAGACGCTTTTGCTTTACACTGCTGAAGTTTCCTAAGCTTCTTGAATCTGAAACTGTGCATTTCACCAGTATTGATAATTTTTCATGTATTCTGCCATCAAGCCTATTCTTCAACATTATATTGCCCTTTTTCCCCTCTGACACTTCCATAGTTCCTGCCTTTATAATCAGGTTTCTTATTACAGCACAGGTTAAAGAGTTTCTCTTCTATCCTCTGATCCATAGATTCTTCTTGTCTTCTTCATTTTGAACTTGAGTCAGTCAGTTTGGCTGTGTGATTTCAGTGATAGAACTGTTCAATTCTAAAATCTTCATTCTACAATTCAATTCTAAAATTCTCTTTTTAATAGAACCTGTTTTCTAGACTATCCTACGAAGAGTTCACAAGAGTTCCTTGTGAGAGCATCTTCTGACCACTGATTTAAAACCCTTTTTGAATAAGCCCAGCACGTTTCCTTAGCACTGAAGTTCGCTGATTATTTTTCTCACTCCTGCAGTGTTTTACCCTTTTATTGTTGTTGGTTTTGTTTTCATTACTGGGAGTCATTTCAGATTATCTTCTGGACATTTGATTGGAAAGTAACGGCAGCCTAGTACTCGTAGAAATGGATCCATGTCCAAATTCAGACCCAGCATACTTTTCAGGGCTGGCAGGTGACCTCAGCTCTGAAGCCCATGGTATGATCCCAGTCCGTCCCACTCAGCTTCTCCATGAGCAGTCACCAGCAATCAGGAGTGGCTGCATGCTCTGCCTCCTCGCTTCTCTCTTCACTCTACTTTTCATCCAGGCAGGACTCCTCACTTGCTATCTGGGGGCATCTAGGGCATTGTGTACGTAACAATGCATTTTTCGCATTAATCTTTAGGTACAGGAGGTCATAACACATTTGTGTGGCTGTTGGCTTTGTGCCCCATGGGATGCCCAGCCCATCTCCGTGCCTAGTTTCCCGCACTCCAGCGAGGGAATGAGCCATGCGCTGCTGGAGATGCTCAGAGCTGGTGTCCCTCCCTGTGCAGTGCTCCACTCAGGACCACACAGACTTTGTGGGGACAGTGAGGAGCACAGCGTCAAGGCTGCTGCCTGCAGTGAGTCAGAAATGGGCCATAGGCTTCCATTCTGTGTGGCTACCCACTTCATTACCTTGTGAATATGTATACAAGTATGTGTGTGTGACTGTGCACCTGTGTGTGCATGTGTGTCCATGTGTATATGTTTCACATTTCGAAGATACAGGTGACTTGATTTTGCATGTAACATAATGCATATAAGAAAGTGCACAACCCCACGAAACTCACAGCTGAGCTCAAATTAGATTAAAAATTTGTTTCAACATGGCTGAATCAAGTAGGAGCATTGTTCATAGCTACTCAGAGAAACTCAGCTAAAACACAAAGTGTTCAAAGGAGCCACCAGGAACAAGACTAAACACTATAGAGGGCCTAGCAAATGAAACAGCCAAGCCCTCCTCTATGGCCTGTGGGTAGAGTGGTGTGCAGAGCCAAACAGCTTTGTACCTCAAGAATGTGCCACCCAGGCTGCAGAAAGGCACCCCACAGCACATCCCCTTCTTGCCTCAGGTGCAGGGGACATGGCAGGAGAGCTCATAAAGCAGCAACTGGGAAGGACAGCTGTAAGAACTGGGACTGAGCAGCCTTGGACTGCAGCATCAGGAAGAGGAGCAGACCACATCACAGTGTCCACCGCAGCCTGCAGTGATGGCCTGGGAGAAAGGAGACTGCCAGGGGAAGAGCAGCATGGAAGGCTAGGCAGGGACCAGAGGGGTGCAGGCTGGGAGCCGCCCGTCTCTGCCTGCAAGTGGTGCAGCAGCACAGAGAAAGACACTGCCAAGAGAAACAGGGCAATCACTAGGAAGCCACTGGCCCCAGGGCCCCACATCTGGAGGCCATGATGAGGCTCAAATATAGCACAGACTCTATGTAGGCTCGACAGCGGTATCCAGTGCTTTTGGATTCTCCATGGACACCAGCATAATTTATTTATTTTATATTTTATTTTATTTTACTCCTTTCTTGGCTGTTTTTCCCCTTCTTTTCTCCTTTTTGTTCTTTTTTTGTCTTTTATTTATATTTTTGTTCTAATCTATTTGTCTTTTTTCCACCTTTGCTCAGTCTACCTCTGTAGGCTTAGTTTTCATAGCAGTGAGTAGTCTCTGATTTTTCTGGTCAATGTAAATAGTCCCTTGCTTACTCTTGCATTCATTCATTCTCTTCTTCCTTCTCCTTTGGGTTTCCTCAGCTTGCATGATCATCTTTTTTGTTCCAGCCTGGATTATACATTTTTTCTCAGCTGCCTCTATTCAAACCACCATCCTTCTTAAAATTTCCTACTCTATACAAAGGGGCAACACTTTGCATACAAACTCCCAATTTACAATTGCTTCTGTTATGCAACTGTAGATTTCATTCATATAGCTAAAGCTGTAAAATTAATAGATACCACAGTTTGCCAGTTTTTAATTGTGCTTGATGCTACCGTTAGTGCTAATTATACTGCTTTAGCTAGGATGTCACATTTGTTTTAACCAGTTGTTCTCACTTCTGTAAAAACACTGGCCATTTCTGGTGTAATACATACACAGCACCAAAGGGCTGGGGACTGAGCCAAACACATAGCAACCTCCCTATGTTAATTGGAAAGGGAGGAACTTGGGACAGACACACAGAACATGAACATCCGACATGGAGAAAATGTCCCTAATGAACAGACTTACACAGAGAGGCCTTGCTAGTGACAAGACAGCTATGGCAAAACTTACAGGGGTCAACAACCATGCGAAGAATAAAAACTTCTAAATACAAAATGGCAGGAATCATATACCCAGACATGTAGTGATCAAGATCCCAGTAACTCTGCACAAAAACACACAATTAAAAGCTGCTAGAGAAAAGAAACAAATCACACATAAAAGAAAGCCCATCAAAATGATGGCAGACTTCTTGGCACCAAGCTTGAAGTCAAGAAGAGGTCGGGGTGAAGCATTTCAAGTCCTGAAAGAAAACAGCTTCTATCTAGATTGATGGACCCTATAAAACTATCTTTAAAAATTAATAGAGAAATAAGATATTTAACCCAACAAAGAACAAGTAAAGAAATTCATGACGAATAAACCAACACTATTATGGGCCCAAACGATATCCTGGACAGAGACAAAATGCCCGCAATTCCAAGAACAACAGAAAGAAACCACCAAGCAGGGCAAGCAATGAAATACAAGGGAAAAGCTGGAGAACCAATGGCAAGAAGCTCATATGACAAAGACAAACTTCAGCTATAACCACCAATGTAAGTGGCCCCAACTCAGCCACTAAAAGAAGCAAGAAGGATAGTTCAAGATCCAAGATCCAGCAATATTCTGTAGATAAGATACCTATATAACTCAAAAAGAAATTCACAGACTGAAACTCAAAAGTGGAAAGCAATATTCCACTCTACAGGAATGCAGAAAAAGCAGGTGTAGCTGTTCTGTTTGCAGACGTTGTGAAGTTCAAACCGAGAGTGAACACCAGTGATGAAGAGTGCCGCTACTTACGTGTTAGTGGGAAGCTTTAGGAGGAGGAGGTGAAACCTGAATTTGTGGACACCAAGTGCAGGAAGCCAAATATGAAGAGATGCGAAAACTCAAATGAGCACGAACTGATGTAGCGGCTGGTTTGTCCAGTCACATGGTCTCGTCGACTCTCCTTTAAATTCTTGCTTAGTTTTTATTTGATTTGGTGATTTATAAATGAAAGAGCTCTAACATGTTTCTTCAACAGAACAGCCCCATTAATCAGTACCAAAAACATAAATCAGAAAAACCCACGTTACTGTAGGGAAGTGTGCATGTAACAGAACAGGAAGCCCCCACCAGTGGCCGAGTGCATATGCAGAAAACTCTGAAAGTCAGTCCAACCTTATTTCTTTAAAAACAGAAATTTAGATGAAAACAGCAGAGAACTGTTGTTTTGGAATATAAGACTAGCAAAAATCAAGCTGGGGAACATATGTCAAAAAAGTCAGTCTTATGACATAAATATAACAGCAGTCATAAATATAACATAGTTCAATCCCACTTTTAGTGAGAAAAATTTCCCCATTCAGTAACAGAGAATAGATCAGATGCTCATGTAAATAAAAGCACATATGGCCATATTTTTTCTCTTGTCTGTCAGAAAGGTTATTTTAATATGTGATGCATGTTATTGGCATGCACATATACCTGCAGAAAAATGCCTGCATGTATTACTGAATATGTACATCTGACATTTTAAGGTAATTCCTTCTCTCTCCTCGTCCATCCCACCATCAAGCTCTGACTGAACAACATGGGTACAAATATCACAGCACATTGTAGAATAATAATTAGCTACTTAACAAACAACCAAATACTTTTGAGCTTTTCCTTTAACAAACATAAAATAGTAAAATAATTGAAAAGAACATGTTTGGATATCATCTCCATCACATTTGAATTTAAAAGCAATATGAAATACGGTAGCATAAAGCTGCCTACAAGGCATAAAGTTGTCATAAAGTTAAGGTAATAAGCAAACAATTATTAGACAACAAAGAACGCAATCTGTCTTCTTTCTGTGTGCCAGGGGTCTGTTAAAGAATGTGCAAACCTAAACCTATCTGTCAGTGTTAGAGCCCGAAATTTACAGTGGTGGCCCCGGTGAGCTGTCTGCTGTTTCAGCTTTAAAAATCAAATGCACAGCTCAGTAAAATCATATAGAAAAAACATTTAAGTGATAAATTCTTCAGTAAAATAAAGAATCTGAGAGACAGCTATGCTCACCGCTGTGCGCAGACATAACATAAGAATTGGGGAATATTAGTATCTTGCTTCTTTGATACAGCATTGAAAGTCGAGAAAATAAGCCGATTTTAATTTTAGTTGCCCTGTAGAAATTAAATTTGACTTCACCAGAAATACATTATAATTTTTCATATACTATAAGTGTTAAAAATGAACAAAGCATAAAATGAAGCTCGATGTTTACACACTTTCACTGTTTCGATGTAATAAACATTCATGGACGTAATGGAATGTGACTGGACAGTCTGTGGCTCTCCACAAGTGCAACGTGTCCCGAGCTTCAGGCAGTCGAGAGGGAATTCAGGCCTGTGTGAGGCTCCGCCCTCGCAGTCCTCATGCGGGAGCCCGGCACTTGCAGCGCCTGCTCTAGGTCCGAGACCTCCCTGCCCCTCCCTCCCTCGGCTCCTCCCTGCTGCTTCCTGTGGTGAGTGAGCTCAAGGGCAGAGGCCACTCCCTCTTTTACTTCTTGGGCTTCCCAATAAAGCGTGCTGACTCCTGTGCCAGGCAGCGGAGGGCGAAAGAGGGGGAGGGTCCCTCAGCCCTTCTAGAGGTCTGTGGTACTCTGGCTAAATGACAGTCAGGAGTCTGTCGAGTAGTAAAAGTACAGAAGTGAGACTAGAGGCCCGCAAACTTCTCAGTAGCCTTTGCAAACCTGACAATAGTGTGAGCTCTTGTGTACTTTATCTCTGTGATGCACACTAACATCTTACATTCAACATTTTGTGTCCATCACAATTCATACACCTATATTGATATATTTTCTTTATAATAACCACATTGTTCAGAATCCAGCATGTTTATCTTCTGTGTTTTCTGTGCTCCATGTTGCTGCCCATGACACCACATGGCATTCCGTTCCCTGCCTCAAAGTGTCTCAGGCCTTTATATTTTTCATGGCCCTACTTTGTCAGGGCAGTATTTTGTTCAGTGTTTTATAGAAAGCACCCCCAGGGGAAAGAGGGCAATATTTTCTAATTATGTGTTTCCTAGTGTATTACATGTATTCCTTAAACACATTTGAATCCTCTATCTATTTGGTACAGGGTCTTGCTCCACAGCTCAAGCTTGTAGCGATCCTCCTGTCTCAACCTTCCCAGCGCTGGGATTGCAGGCATGCACCAGCACGCCTGGTTTCAGGGGCCGGCTTGCACTGACCTTGTACGGCATGTGATACTGGGAATTGAACCTGGGCCCTTGTGCTTGCCAGGCAGCAACTTAGACCGCTGAACTATGTCCCCAGCCTACTTGTACTTTTAGGATTATAACTAGATATATTTACTCATTTTCTATTTCTTAAGGAGAAATACACAGAGCTGTTCTTAATTTTACATCTTAATGACTAGAGAAGGTACCCTAAGGTGAAGTGATCCAATAGGGGCTCTGGCCCAGCAGGAGTCACCCACACCATAGATCCAATCATCGTAAGCATGGAACTGACGTGCTCAGGAGGTATGTAAATCAAGTTGGATTGCTTGAGTTTGGGGCTCGGTGAGCTTGCAGAAGCCCTTGCTTGGATTTTGTTTCATGGCTGTGTCTGTGGTGACAGGGATGAAAGATGAGAGATGCTGAGCACAGAGGTTACAGATAAGAAACCAGCATCCTAGCTCCTCATGGGGACCCATGCCGAGCAGGGGCAGCTGGAACCACCTACCCCCTTGGCCTTTGTCCCACTCGGGTCACTGTTTCCACATTCAAATTAGACAGTCTCAAGGACAAAACAAGTCCTATTTACTCAGGAAAGGTATAGTATTTATAGGAAACATAAAGGAATAAAGTTAGAAATTTGCTTGTGTTTTCTTCTGATTTTTTCCTCTGTGATTTAACAGCTTTGTTTGAAACTTCTCTGATGATTTACTTTAGATATTTGACACATTCTCTAAAGTAGTTTTTTTTTTTATTTTTCACAGTGTATCTGCCACAATCATTTAGTCTAAGGAGCACAGAAATTCCAAGTAAATGCCTCTCTTTTTAATTAGAGAAGGCAAATGCTTTCTAAAAGAAATCACTGGATCACCAGTGACACCAGAAATGTCACTGGATCACAGATCAAAAATTGGAGAAATAGAAGGGCTGCAAGGTCAGCCAACATTTTGGCCCTAGCCTTTCAAGGTCAGTGAAGACTCAGGACATAGGAGAACCTGTACTGTAACATCATGTAACTCAGTTGTGCCCCAAATTTTCTGATCAAGGAGATTATGGAGCCACAGAAGAAGGTGATTAATGATTTATAGTGTGCCTACGGAGAGTCACATGGAGAGAAACATTCTTTCAGGCTCTCACAGAGAGCAAAGTGGTCAAGCAATGTCCATGACATCCACATGGCTGACACAGACAAAGGATCTACAGAGTGAGGTACGGGGCTACAGCATAAACCCTAAGGGGACTTAACTGACCTCATCAGATACAAAAGCTACATTTTTTGTTATATAGGTCTTGCTTTATCTCGGTCTTAACCATCCAGCAGAAAAGTGTAAAAATGAGGTATATAAAGTGGAGCCATAATAATAATTGAGCTGTAAATGGCTGTAGTCAACAACTTCTTCAGATAACTCACTATTGTTGTGGACTGCTGGACTATGTTTGTTGTGTTGCCGAGTAAAGGCACCTATAATGGTTTATGACAATGGAGTACCCATCTTTGACAGGTCTAGACAAAAAAGAGGAATACAAATGAAGAACTATGGTGTGTGTGTATAATAAGTACAGTTAGGATAAATATGCAATACTTCTGCATAATTCTATGAGAAGCAAGATTTGCACTAATAGTGGTTGGAAAAGATATTATGTGGGCTTCTAGTACTACAGACAACCACTAGGAAGATAACAAGGTAGAAAGTATTAATTATTGAAACTGTGCTATACTTCAGCTTTAAAAAAGTAAGTTAAGTATATAGCTACATTCTCTTAATTCATTGATTAGAGACATCTGCTCTAATAGTGTCTGTAAGTAGAATATCATGTATGTACCTTGTACGACAACAAACCATTACGAAAACAATTTGCAATGTATTAATTACTGAATCTGTCCTGTTAATTTGATTTGAAACTGTCTCATTGCTATTTGTTCTTCAATAAAAAAATAAAAATAAAAATAAAAATAGGGAGAGAAAAAGAAAGAAATGTCACTGGAAATAAAAGAATGGTGAACGCATCCCCATCTCTGCTCCAGCTCTGCTGGGAGGGGACGGCAGCAGCAGATGAAGAGCAGGCCCTGCCACTAGGAAGGCCAGTGCTCGGACTCCTTTCCTGCAGGGTGTGTGTGTGTGTTGGCCCTGCACATTGAAAATCAAAACTATCTTTTAAATTTGGAAGGAGAACGTTCCTCCTAGTTCACTCACACACTTGTTTCATGGATCAGTGAACACCGGAAGAGGCACTCGAATGCTATCTTAATGACGTCAGCCATCAGCAATTTTGAACAGTTTCTATAGTGTGAGTGATAAGTGTCTTAGTGCTAAGACTGAATATCTGGCACACACAGTTAAGAGGGAAAGGGTTTGCATAGCTCACGGCTTGTAGAAGTTTCAGTCCATAATCAGCTGGCTCCAAGGCAGGCAGCACAGGCAGAGGAGATGCAGATCTTGGTGGTGAAAGAAGAAAAATTGGAAGAGAGGCAAGCCCCCTCCTGCCCTCCACTGTGTGCAGGCCCCCCGCCCTTGGGTGGGGAGCACTACCCCCTTAAGCCCAGTATCCTTAATCCCAGAACTGTGCTGCAAATCAATCACATTCGAGCTCTGAGAGCACCTTGTGACTGCCTGAGTCTCTGTGGTCACCTGTAGACACAACTATTACAGCATGGTGACCTAGAACGAAGAAATAAGGGGGCAAGTGTAGATGACACGGGGATCCGTATGATTTCTATTTTGGATGCTGGTCCTCCACATGGGCAACGCAATCTGTTGTATATCGAGTACTTAGCACCCACGTGCTATGCAACAGGGAGTACTTTGGCTCCTAGAGAGAGCAACGTGAATTAAAAATATTATTTATGCTGCTGATTTCTGTTAGATGTTTAACTTATTTATTAGCAAAATCACATTTGTAATTTGGGTAATAGAACTTGGTCCCAAATGCAGTTTTGCTACAAAGCTATTAGCTTTTAAGAACTTAAATGAATCAATATGTGAAGGCATTATTTTCTGTATGAATGATTACCATTCTCAAACATTAAAGAGACAAACCTTCATTGTTTATGTAAAGAAAAAAAAAAAGTGGGGAAGTACTCCTGCTGTTTGCAAACACGTGATGGGCTGGCGCGGAGCTTCCCGTTGTCCTGTTCACCACCCACGCGCAGGCGCGTCTCCGCTGAGGAGTTCTGTTTAAAGCAGCCAAGTCTCCTTCATTTGCCTGAGTCTAGCATTCATTTGAACAGTCCAGATTTTACGTTTACTCTCCCTCTCACTGGCTCTTATTTTTCACACAAGCAAAGAAGAAAGCAGAGACCTTAAAGGGAAAACTAGCTTGTCTAGATTGATAATTGTGTAATACTATAGTTTTCTCACCTGGAGAAAGGCGCTGTGCTCAGGAAATAGGGCTTTGTAGGGTGATTAGAAAGCTGAAGTTACTCACAGTGGAACGGCTCTGCCACCTTCCAAATCTGGCGGCTCTGTTTCTTACTGTAAATATGTGCCTGCACTCTAAGCCAGCAACCCCTTTCCTGGTATATTTTCAAGAGAAATGAGTACATATACCTACCCAGAATACTCAAGAAAATTCACCACATCTTGGTTGATAAAAGCTCTTAATGATCAACAGAACAATGGTTAAATGGATTGTAATGAATTCATACAATTTGAATAGTAAAACAAAGCCATGAAATCCTGCTAAGTCCAACTGCATGATAGATTCCACAGACACATTCTGTTGAAGCACCAGACACAGAGGAGAAAATGAAGGATGGTGACAAAGAGAGCATTCACAGGAGCTCCCTGCTGGGTGGTGTGCTTTCTGGTTTCAGGACAGTGCTTTGCTTCAAGGTAAATGGAAAGCATAACAAGTATGTTGGATTTGGGGGTTATTTCCTGTCTCATTAATATTTTTAAAGTTCTGTCACTC
This sequence comes from Ctenomys sociabilis, assembly GCA_004027165.1. NCBI lineage: Eukaryota > Metazoa > Chordata > Mammalia > Rodentia > Ctenomyidae > Ctenomys > Ctenomys sociabilis. Next base: position 9,480 of record PVKA01004072.1, on the reverse strand, counting down.
TTTAAACTTCAAAAGGTTGACAACAGTTAACGTCCTCTCTGAGTTCACATTCTGTTTCAACTTCTTCCTTCAATAGCTTTTCCTAAATCAAAATTTTCCATGCATTGCCATGTAGGAATTGCACAACATTTTCTTAAATTAAGGAAGTCATTTGCTAAATTTACCTCTTCTCAGGTACCTACTTTATCTTCTGGTTTTCAAAAGTAGCTTGCAGATATCATTAGCTGAAAGTGGCATTTTCCATCCAACTGTTAAGAAAGCGCCCACACAGACATTTACTCTAATACTGTGTTGTAAAAATCTTTGGCAGTGACTCCTAAGCATACCAATATTTACTGACAAAAAAGTGCACTTTAATTTGTTGCCAATTGGTGTTCCAGGCATTGTATCAGCTACTTCACAGAAGCAGAGAGGACACAGTTTCCAAAACAGCATGGTGCATATTTTATTCTGTAAAACACTTTTACACCAAACAGCCGTAGTTGGGTTCCTAGTGCCAAGGAAAGAATTCTTTTATTCTGCCCACTTTAGAAATTATGGTTTGAGCTTCATCCCACATAATTGTCAGGATATTTTCTTATAAAATTCAACCAAGATCACAATAAATGGAGTGATCTACAGAGTTAGATGTTAGCTTGCCTGAAACTGTATTGACTTCACCAAAAAGAGAAAGAAAGATAAGTGATTGTCCTTTTTAAATTTAAAATTATATTTAATTAAACATACAGTAAAAAATGCACATTTGAAATAGATAAGTTGATGGGTTTTCATATGTAATTAGCATTCGTGTATCCATATACCTTCTGAGCTAACCTCTTATCATTGTGTAAAATCTTGCAAGAACCCCAGAGAGCTGCCTGGTCCCTTGTCCTGTCGCTATCATCCCTTCCCGGGCTGTCAGAATAGCTCAGTGGACTAAGCACCAGCTTAGGTGAGTGCGGAGGCTAATGTTTGGCCAGGCCAATAATGCCATGCTGGTCCTGCCTCCAACACACTGAGCCAGCCGCCGAGACCGGGCATGGTGGCGCACACTTGTAATCCCAGTGCTGGGGAGGCTGGGAACAGGAGGGTCACTATGAGTCTGAGCTGCGTAGCAAAACCTGTATCAAATAAATAAAAAATTAAATTAAAAAAACCATTCCTTCCTGCACTGACCTTCAAACCAAGGAAACACGCATTCTGACTTCAGTCATTTTTTATTACTTTTTGCCTGTTGTTAAGGTTTTTACATAGCATATAATTTTCTGTGGCCCATTTCTGATACTTACCGTCTTAGGCAGATCAAACTGCTATAACAAATACCATGATTGGCTTAACCTGCTAGTATTTATTTCTCCCTCCTGCAGCCTAAGAAAGCAAGATCAAAGCTCCAACTGCAAGCATCCTGGCAGGTTCTGCCTCCTGGTTCACAGTTTTCCAGGTGTGTCTTTTTGTTTTAGAGAGAGAGAAGTCGCCTGCCGTGCCTTGCCTTGTACAGCCATTAATTCCATCCATGTGCTCCAGTGTCATGATTTAAAGATTATCCCCCAAATACTGTGGTAGAGTTTAGGGCATCAGCTTAAGCAGGGGAACAGATATTTTGTCCATGGTATTCTGGATGCTATAGATTGAACCCTTGCTTCCCCAAGTCTGTTGCTCCCTTCTCCACCTAAAATGCATTTTACCCCAGCGGCCAGTTATTTTGTCTCAGTGATGAGCAAAGTGACTAAGACAGATTCGTGTATGAGAGAAGTTATGTTGTTGCTTTGATACTACCTGACCATGTGAATGAGAAGCCTTGGAGCTGGCTTGTGGGAAATGCTTAAGCTGCCTGCTGGCAAGCAGCCCTAAACGGCTGCATGCCGAGCTTGATCAGAGATGCTGGTAGGAGCACACACATTCAGAATGCTGATGAAAAGACAACCTAGGAAGGCCAGGCAGAGAGTGCACCAACCTTTTTCTGTGAAGTCCTGAGACTTTGTAGGAAACTGAAATTAAGGGTAACAGAGAAATTGGTCTGAAGAAATTTGAGGGCAGCCCAATGTTGAGGTTGTACCATGGTATTGTTGGGGAATTTTAACTAGAGCAGTACTAAGAGTCAAGAGCAAATGGGAGAACAAAGTGATTTAAAAAATTCTCAGGAAGGAGGATTTGCAAAGTTGGAGCAAAGAAGGACTTAGTTCCTAAAAGTAGTAGCGTTAAAAAGAGAGCACATACTTCACATCAGAAAAATAAGACTGTCTTTAAATTCATGTCACAAATCCTTTAGTCCTCACATATCACATGCTCACAGGTACAAGGCTGTAAAATTTAACTTGAGAAGTGAGCCCCAGGGCACTAGGCACGGGAAGGGCCCCCTAAACTCATGGTTTCCTGAGGTTCGGTTCACCCTATTCTGAATCTACGCAGGGGCAGTCTGCAGCCACAATGCACATGTTGCTGGAGCTGCGGAGCTAGCCCAGACCCTGGGGCTTCACCCTGGGGTGCTGGTTTCACAGCATGTAGAATGCATGGCTTGCGAGGGTTCTAACAGCTTTCACACAGATTCAGGAGAAGTCCTACAGGTCAGGGAGTGTGGGTGAAGCCAGGACAAGAGACTCCAGGGGAACGTGAACGCCTGAGGAGGGTCTTGAGGATTCAGCAAGGCCAGGCTGAGAGCGCAGCCCTGCAAACTGCAGCCATGGCAAGGCCGGAGGATGGGGCCGCCCCGTCACCGCTTGGCATTCATGTCTCATCACAGCTCGCTCTGGAGTTTGGACTGGAGCTACAGGATTTAATGCTTGCCCTGCTTGGCTGCAGTCTTGCTTTGGTTCCCTGACTTCCTGTCCCCTTCTACCTCCATTCTGAATTGCAGTGCTGACACTGCTGAGCTTTTAGAGAGCCTTAGAGACGGGATAGGTATGTATGTTCTACAAAGAGATATCGCAAGCTCTTTTGAGGTCAGGGCAGACCTTACAGCTTACACATAGGTGCCTCCCCAAGGTCTCTTGCACTCCTCTGCAGGGTGCTCAGTAGCTGCTGTGAGGGGCGGGCCTGATTGAATTAGGCCTGCCAGTGGGTGTGGCGGGCACACTTACACTGTGCCCTGCAGTGCTCGGCCTCCTGGCCACCTTGAGGTGAGCCGCTGTCCTCTGCCAAGCCCCGTGCACCCTGCCATCAGCCATGCAGGGACAGACATGGTGCGCACTTCTTTCTTTCTTTCTTTCTTTCTTTCTTTCTTTCTTTCTTTCTTTCTTTCTTTCTCTTTCTTTCTATTGTAAATTTAAATTATTCTTTTATATTCTACCAACCAACATTTATTGTTAAGCACCTTTTTTTTTTCTCTTTCACTCATATACTTTTCAAACACATCTATTTGGTTCTGGAATATAATTTATATCTCTATTTTGTAAGATTCCATCTAACAAGACTTGGGAAATGTTAGATATCTATTAAACTCATTCTAAAATGTAGATGAAAAGGAAAAAGTATCTAAAATGATTTTGAAAAATAAGTATGAAGATGTCAAATATTCATGTGAAATATGCCCCAAATAATTATTAGAGAATTATGAAGTGAAGCCATTTTGAGATACTAATGCACATCTATTAGGATGTCTTTTGAATAATGCTGGGACTGTGGAGGGGCTGGAGTACTTAGCACTCTTGTGTGTTTCCTGTGGCGTGTGGAATTCTAGTTACTTTGGAAAAGTTTATCAGTTTATATGACAGTAAGCAAACTCCAACCACGCTACCAACACTCACATTCCCAAAAACTGAAAACATATAAAATGTATATTCAGACATGCAAACTTGTACATGAAGCATTAAAGCAGCTTTATTTATAATTGCCCAAATTTGTAAATCACCCATCTTTTAACTGTTTAATTCATTGACTAACTAATATATGTCCACGTGTACACTCAGGGTTAAGAAAACATAAACTAATGTTTTGTGGAACAAAATACTCAAATCGTAACGTGAGAACAAGTTAGACCACACAATTACTTGTTTTATGATTTTGTTTATATTGTTTTGAGAAAGAGATCATTATAAGATGAAAAGAGACAGTGGCTCCCCTGGGTTGGAGCACGAGGTGTGAAGGTCAGAATGTGGCCCACAGGGCCAGCAGGGGAGAAAACAGACATCATCTCTGTGAGCACAGAATGGTGCAATTGTCAAATTCTACACATGGATGCACCAAATGTATATTCTCATGATGTATACTTTTCTAAGAATTCAGCTGTGATATGACTGAAATTCATGTTTGACAAATGGCTCTACTGTTGTGCAAGTAGAACATGCACGCAGCCTGCAGGAGGCAGTGCCACATCAGTGCGAACTGCAGTGTGCGCACACCACAGCAGACCAGAGCTAAAGGCGCTGCAGGCACAGATCGGCACACTCACCTGTGGAGCTTCTAGAAGTCCTGGTGCTCGAGAGAATGAGGCCTGTCATTACACCTAGAGCCTGTGACCCATGTGCGTCCCAGGTCACCAACGCCATAACGATGTCATTACATCTAGAGCCTGTGCCCCCGAGTGCCTCCCGGGTCACCAACGCCGTAATGATGTCATTATACCTAGAGCCTGTGCACCCATGTGCCTTCCGGGTCACTAACGCCATAACGATGTCAGTACACCTAGAGCCCGTGCACCCACCCATGTGCCTTCCACGTCACCTACGCCGTAACAATGTCATTACACCTAGAGCCTGTGATCCTGTGTGCCTCCTGGGTCACCAACGCTGTAATGATGTCATTACACCTAGACACTGTGCCCCCATGTGCCTTCTGGGTGACCAATGCCATAACGATGTCATTAAACCTAGAGCCCGTGCCCCGGTGTGCCTTCTGGGTCACCAATGCCATAATGATGTCATTACACCTAGATCCTGTGCCCCCGTGTGTCTTCTGGGTGACCAATGCCATATTGATGTCATTACACCTACAGCCCGTGCCCCTGTGTGTCTTCTCAGTGACCAACGCCGTAACGATGTCATTACAACTAGAGCCCGTGCCCCCATGGGCCTTCCGGGTGACCAACACCATAACGATGTCATTACACCTAAATTCTGTGCACCCGTGTGCCTTCCGGGTGACCAATGCCATATTGATGTCATTACACCTAGACCCTGTGCCCCCGTGTGCCTTCTGGGTCACCAATACCACAACGATGTTATTACACCTACAGCCCATGCCCCCGTGTGCCTTCCGGGTCACCGACACCATAACAATGTCATTACACCTAGAGCCTGTAACCCCCATGTGCCTTCTGGTTCCTCATATCTACCATCTTTTACTTGGCTTTTGGTGGCCCTCCCTGCCAGCTAGCTCCTTATGGTGCTAGCTTTCTGTAGATGCTCTTCTACCCTCCCTGTCTCCTTCCACCCAGTCACACCTTACATCCCCTAAAGTGTAGAGGGTATTCACACCTTACATCCCCTAAAGTGTAGAGGGTATTTTCTTGTGTGCCTTTCTCTTCAGGTTTTCTCTCCTGTTGCTCATATGGCCATTCCCAGCCCTTCCTGCACTCTCTCCCAATCCCCTACCTTAACTATGAGTGACTGGCAAGCAGGTAATTAAAACACATTTTTGTGCAGGTATTTGCTTTTGGTATTTGCAATATCAAACTTAATCTTTATGTAAATAGCAAAGGTTCTGGGCTGGGGATATAGCTCAATGGCACAGTGCCTGCCTGGCAATTATGAGATCCTGAGTTCAGTTCCAGGTATTAAAAAAATCAAAGCTACTTCTTTTTCTGACATTTTACTATGTTTGGTACCTTTTCTTTACTAATATGGAATAACTGAGACTGGTGACTTTCCACACAGAAACGTCTATGCAGCTCAGCAAGGGAGTCTCTTTGAAAATGGCATCAGAATGGAAGAGGGGACTGTCACAGGCAAGACAGGAGGTCAGACCATGATGCAGGAGCCAGGCTCCCCTCTGCTCCGCCCCTTTCTTTATGTCCATGTATGTCTGCAACACATGAAAGTTACAGTCACTGGGGCAGCTGACATCTGCCCATCCCAGCTTTTGTGCAGTGCCTTCCCCACCTTACCTTCCCACTCCTTGCGCTGATTCTCTTTCTCATCTTGAAAACATCTACTTCCTGTTCCACACCTTACCCTTTATTTACTTCGGCTTCATGTGTAAGGATACACATGTAGTACTCTCTCTCTGTCTGACTTATCTAACCAAATGTTACGGTCGCAAGAGCCATCGTTTTCCTGCACATGCCGTGATTTCATTCTTTATAGCTGGGTGAAGTTCTCTGCCCAGTTTCTTTGTCCATTCATCTGTTGCTGGACATCGAACAGTTTCCAGAGCTGCTGTAAATTGCGCTGCTATAAAAATAAGCAAGCGTGTATCAGCTTTTAGTTTTTATATATTAGTGCATGATTGCCGTCCGTAATGATGGGGTGTTTGTATGTATACATAATGCGCCTTCTTCTTATACCTGTTCCCTCCCCTTCCTTCAACCCTTCCCCATTTTAATTTGACATTTTTAATCCTTTTGAGACTAGGCTCCCGAGAAGTGCAGCCGAGTCAAGTTAGATTTCTATTTTAAGAATTTTGAGGAATCTCACATAATGCATGTATGTATGTATGTGTTTATTTATTTATTGTGCTGGAGATTGAACTCAGGACCTTGTGCTTGCCAGGCAGGCACTTTTGCCTGCTGAGCAATCTCCTCAGTAATCTCTATACTGATTCTCATCACGGTTGTGCTAATTTATGTTCCCATCACTAATGCAAAAGGGTTTTGTTTTACTTACGTCCTTGCCAGAATTTGTTTTTGATTTTAGAGTAATGGAATTTGACTTGAATAAGGTGAAGTTTGTTGTTTTGATTTTTATTTCCCTAATGGCTACTGATAACAAGGGCTTTGTTTTCGTGTACTTATTGGTCACTTGCACTTCCTATTTTGGGAGTTTATTTTCCCACTTATGATTGGGTACTTGCTTTAGAAAGTTGATTTGCTTGAGTTCTTTGTATATGCTGGGTATTAATCCTCTGCCAGAAGAATGGTAATTTTTTTCCATTCTGTAAGTTGTCTCTTCACTGCTTTTATTGTTTCCTTTGCTATGCAGAAGCTCTCAGATTAGATTCTTAGTATTATTTCTTGTGCTAATGTCCCATTCAGGGTGATGGTGCCCAGAGCTTCAAGTGTGTCCTTATGTTACCTTCCAGCACTTTCACTGTCGTGTTCTTTTAGCACAGTCTTCAATTTATTTTTATTTGATTGGAGCACAGAATGGGAGACGTGGGTCTAGTTTCATTCTTCTGCACATGAGTAACCAGTCTTTCCAGCATCATTTCTTAAAGAGGCCACCTTCTCTCCAGCATGTGTTCTTGGGCCCTTTGAAAAAAAAAAAAAAAAAAAAAGCAGACCATCAAGATGCTGGCTTTGTTTGTGTGCTCTCAGATAGCACTGCTTTTGTGAGAATTCACTAGGGTCCCCTGAGGACTGCTCTACACCTTTTGAGGGCAGCATCTGCCCGATTTCCCAGGTCCTGTGTGTCCTGTGCGGCCTCTCACGGAGGACGATGCTCCCAGCTCATCACCTGGGACAAGCCCCAGCCTAAGCTCTGGCCTGGTATATCACAACTTACACGTGCAGCCCAAAGCCTTTCAATCTGCCCCGACTGTCGTAAGCACAGCCTCTCTGGGAGGCAAGAGCACACTTGCGCAGTGCTTGAAATTTAGGATGCAAGTTTTTGCATTATTAAAATAAAATGAATGTGTTTGCATTAGTGATCACACTCAGCATGGTGAGTCGGTCCAGGCACAAAACACCTCATGGCTCCTTTGTCACTCCTCTATGACCCCATCTCTTCCCCTTCCCTCCATACATTAGAAATTTTTAACTTAGATGATATTACAAGTCATATTTTCTAGAGGCTTGGAGTTAAAGAAATGGAAATTATTTCATTGCCCCCCAAACTATACTGAATAAATTGATTTATTTTTATATGACATATAACATTTTAATGTGTATTTATTGAGTAACTGCAATCTTGACTATGTGTGTGTGTGTCATATTTCAATGCATATTATGGTTAAAAATAAACAGGGAAAGAGACAGATACATAGATAGATGCATTCCGGTTTTTTAAAACATGAATTGGAGCTCAGTCATACACCTCTTGATTTCCTACCATCACAGTATGGCAAAAGTGAGTAAGACAAAGCTTCAGAAGTTATAAACGTGTGGCTTTCTGTTTGGCAGGGGAAGTGGCAAATGCACAGGCGTGTGCACACATGCTGCCATGGCACCGGACAGCCACGGTACAAGCCAGCAGTGTTGCAGTTGAGGACAGGCTTGCTGCTTGGCCAGGGTGGACTTGATTGTTCGCTGAGTTTCCAGAGCAGGAACTGGTGGTGACCCACCTGCACAGTTGGGAGGTGAGGCAGGAGGAGGAACGGGGAGGACGAGGCTGTTTGCTCACCCAGGAGCAAGGAGGGCTGTGTTGTCCATCCCGAGCTGGGCCTGGGGTCGGTGGCCTGGCCAGCGTGAGGCCAGCTGCTCGTTTCCCAGTACCGGAAGGAGTAGGCGTTCAGGGGCTGGACCTTTCCACCATCAGATCATAGCTGAAGAGTTTGGCCTTATTTACAAGTTACCAGGGTGGCCTTTCCTGCCATTTACACAACTTTTGGACATCAAAGAATGAGCTCAAGAGCTCAGTGAACCGCACATCCACTGTTTTACTACACTTGATTGTTTATTACCCGAAATTGCAGCAATCTGAGTTACGAACAACGGGCTTCCGGAGCACTTCCACGGAGTCCACATAAAAGGTTTGAGCAGAGTCCAGGCACAAGACAGACATGGCCAAGCCAAAAATGAAGGATAACAGGGGTCAACAGCATGTCCGGAAACCCAGGAGAGCAAAGGGCCTTTGGTTGCTGCGGAGATGAAGGGTGCTGCTGCTCTGCTGGCCTCGCCCCTGCTTCCCTGCCTGATGTTGGCTTCCAATCTCACTTAATCAGTATTCAGGGCCCTCATTTAATTACATAGCAACGGCTTCTTTGTAATTCCTCCAGTTTCTCTGGATATACCTAGTAACCTTTGTTCAAACCACAGTGCGTTTTCAATTAATGTATCAAAAGAGGCAAGCTTAAGCTTTGACATTTGTACAAACCTTTCACTGGGAAGTACTTTTCTGAAGATTGACTCTTGTGCTTGACCTCAGGACCTGAGGAGGAGGGCGCTTTATTCGCAGGGTGACGTGAAGCACTTCTCTGTACTTCCCACTTGACGGGCTGGCTCTGAGCGGTTGGTCCATTCTCCTAAAATGCCTTCTGTTTTGTACCTTAAGACTATTAGAGCTACTTCCTGTGGCTGATGCCGGCAGCCCCTGCTCTTCACCCACAGGAGAGTCGGAAGTGAGTCAGAACCCAGCTCCTCTGTGCTGCGGAGCTCTCTAGAGGGAGCAGTAGCCCTGGTTTGCTCTCTGGCAAAATAGACGCCCCTCTGGACACACCTAGTAAGCTTTTTTTTTTTTTTTTTTTTTTTTT
>PVKA01004071.1:82173-102873 GCA_004027165.1 Ctenomys sociabilis | reverse complement strand
GAATGATAAGTTTGAAGCATTTATACTGAAGTGGATGCCACTTGAACATATACTCATAAGTGAAATAAACCAGACACACATGTGTAAATATTGTATAGTCTCCCTAGTATAACAAGCGAAAAGCAGAAATACAAAAGGAAATGTACAACAAGTAAAATCAATTGAGTCAGATAAGGCAAAGTGAATGGCATAAGCTGCACGATACTAATCAGCTTTTCTTCTGGATGGTTAACAACCTAAGATCACAAGTCAGAGTTGGAGAAATAGAAGAGCCACACGGCCCACCAACATTTTGGCCCTAGCCTTTCAAGGTCAGCGAAGACTCAGGGCATAGGAGAACCTGTACTGCAATATCATGAGACTCAGGTGAACTCCAAATTTTCTGAGCAAGGAGATTGTGGAGCCACAGAGGAAAGAGATTGAAGTTCTATAGTGTGCCTGGGGAGAGGCACATGAAGAGAAATCTTTTTCTCAGGCTCTCATAGAGAGCATTCTGGTCAAGCATTGGCCGTGACTCATCCACATGGATGACACAGACAAAGGAACTACAGAATAATGTACAGGACTACAAGATAAACCCTGAGAAGACTTCAATGACCACATAGGAAATATAATGTTCATGTGTTGATATATAAGTTTTAGTCTGCCTGGGTCTTGACCATCCAGCAGAAAAGTATAAAGGTACAGGAGTGAAGTATACATCGTGAGCCCATGAAGTTGAGCTGAGCTGTAAATGGATATGGTCGACAATTTCTTTGAATAACTTCCTATGGTTGCAGAATGCTGGACTGTGTTGGATTGTGGTGTCAAATTCAAACACCTAAGGTAGTTGAATGTCAACGGAGTGCCCACTTTTGACAGGTGTAGACAAAGGAAGGGTTGTAGAAAGAAAAAATCATCCTGTGTTTGTATAGACAGTACAGTTGGGTTAGATAGCACTATGCTTCTACATAATTCTGTGAGAGGCAAGATCTGCACTATTGGTGGTGGGACAGGATATTATGTCGGCTTTTAGTGCTATGGTCATCCACTAGGTAAATAATTATTGAATCTTTGATATAATTCAGCTACATAAATACCTGTAAATATAATATCATGTATGCACCTTGTACAATACCAAAACGTTATGAAAACCGTTTGCAATGTATTATTTTATCGACTCTGTATGGTTATGGTGTTTTGAAACTGTCTGATTGACATTTGTATTTCAATAAAATAAAAATAAATGGAAAAAAGAATAGTTAGGATAGATATATAGCTACTTTATCTTAGTTCAATGAGAAGAAAGCTTTGTGCTAATATTGTTTAGACAAGATATCATGTGTGTATCTTGTACTCTGAATAATGACTATAAAGACAATATGCAACATATTAATTATCAAAACTGCCCTATGAATCAGTTTTGAAATTGTCTCATTGCTATTTGTTTCTCATTAAAATTAACAAAAATAAAATATTTTTAAAAAGAAAATATTTTGAATAGTGGAAATTGGGAGAATAATAAATTTTTCCAAACCTTCAATATGGGATATTTTTCACATTCAATTGCTTTCTTTAATGATTTAGTTACACCTTTCAGAATCTTAACAGCTACACATACATGATTAACTTTATTCCTAAGTATTTTATATATTCTTTCTGATGTTATTCGAAAGAGGATTTCTTTCTTATGTTTTGTTTTAAATAGTTTATAATTTGTGTGTTGAAATGCAACTGTTTTTTTGTATGTTGATTTTGTATCCTGTAAGTCTGCTGAATTAATTTATTTTAGACAGATTTTAGCAAAATCTTTGACATTTCTTTAAATAGAAAATAATGTCATGGACAAGAAGAAATGATTGTATTTCTTTCTTTCAGATTTGGATGCTTTCAGTTCTCTTGGCTAGTTGCTCTGCCTAGGACTTTCAGCGCTGTGTTGAACAGAAGCGTTGACAGTGGACACCCTTGCTCTGTTCCCAACTTGAGAGGAAAGTTGTCACCGTTTTTCCATTGAGCATGATGCTCGCAGTCTGCCATATATCACATTTATTAAATCAGATACTGTCCTTATCTATCTCATTTGTCAAAAATGTTTTGTGAAAAGTTATTGGGTTTTTGTTTTAAATGCTTTTGACAGTATCCATTGAGATGATCATATAATTTTTATTTTTTGTTCTATTAATATGGCTTACTATAATTGACTTGCATATGTTTTATTAAGATAAATCTCATTTGACTGTAGTCTGCAAACTAGGGATTTTCAAATCTATCTACATCAGGGCTATTGGCACATCATAGATGTAATTGTTATCTTCTAGAGCCCTTGCCTAGCTTTAGTTTTAGGAATATGCTGATGACCTCATAAAATAAGTTCAGAATTATCCACCTCCCCGCTTTCTCTTCCTTCTCCGCCTCCTCCTTTTTCCGGAAAGTGTAAGAAAAATTATAATTAATTCTTCCTTTAGTGTTTGATAGAATTCAACTATGAAACCATATGATCTTGGGCCCTTTTCTCTTTGAAAAATTTAGTTTTTATTTTATTTACTTTTTTATTGAAGAACAAATAGCAGTGAGACAGTTTCAAATAAAATTAACAGGACAGACTCAATAATTAATAAATTGCAAATTGTTTTCATAATGGTTTGTTGTACAAGGTGCATATGTGGTATTCAACTTACAGAAAATATTAGAGCACATGTCTCTAATCAATGAATTAAGAGAATGTAGCTGTATACTTATCATATTTTTTAAAGCTGAATTATGCCACAGTTTCAATAATTAATACTTTCTGTCTTGGTATCTTCCTAGTGGTTGCCCATAGTAATAGAAACTGACATAATATCCTGTCCAACTATTATTAGTGCAAATCTTGCTTCTCATAGAATTATGCAAAAGTACTGCATATTTACCCTAACTGTACTGTTTATACAAACACATCATAGTTCTTCCTTTGTATCCCCCTTTTTTTGTCTAGACCTGTCAAAGATGGGCACTCCATTGTCATCAAACCATTTCAGGTGCCTGAACTCGGCAACACAATCAAACACAGTCCAGCAGTCCACAATAATAATGAGTTATCTGAAGAAGTTGTTGACTATATCCATTTACAGTTCAACTTATTATTATGACCCCACATTATATACCTCATTTTTGTACTTTTCTGCTGGATGGTTAAGACCAAAATAAAGCAAGACCTATATAACAAAAAATGTAGGCTTTGTGTCTGATGAGGTCAGTCAAGTCCCCTCAGGGTTTATCTTATAATCCTGTACCTCACTCTGTAGCTCCTTTGTCTTTGTCAGCCTTGTGGACGAGTCAAGGCCATTGCTTGACCAGTTTGCTCTCTGTGAAAGCCTGAGAGAAAGTTTTCTCTCCGTGTGACTCTCTTTAGGCACACTACAGATCATCGATCACATTCCTCTGTGGCTCCATAATCTCCTTGATCAGAAAATTTGGAGCACAACTGAGTTCCATCATGTTACAGTGCAGGTTCTCCTATGTCCTGAGTCTTCACTGACATTAAAAGGCTACGGCCAAAATGTTGCCTTACCTTGTGGCCCTTTTATTTCTCCAGATTTTGATCTGAGATCTAAAATGGTTAACCATCCAGAAGAAAAGGTGATTAGTACCCTGCAGCTTATGCCGTTCAATTTGCCCTAACTATCTGACTAAATTATTTTTGTTGTTGTTGTTGTACATTTCTATTTGTATTTGTTCTTTTGACTTCCTATACTAGGGAGACTATACGATATTTGCACATGTGTGTCTGGTTTATTTCACTTATGAGTATATGTTCAAGTGGCATCCACTTCAATATAATTGCTTCAATTTTATCATTCTTTACAGCTAAGGAATACTCCATTGTATAGAAATACCATATCTTTTTCAAGCATTCCTCATGTGATGGACATCTTGGTTGTTTCCAAGATTTTGCTATCACAAATTTTGCTGCTATAAATATAGGTACACATATATCACTATGATATAATGATTTCAGTTCTTCTGGGAAAATTCCCAGTAGGGGATAGCTGGCTTGAATGGGATTTCCAGTCCTATTCTTTTGAGGAGTCTCCACACTGATCTCCACAATGCTTGTATCAGTCTACATTCCCATCAGCAGTGGAGAAGTGTTTCCTTGTCCCCATATCCTTTCCAACATTTGTTGCTGGTTGATTGCCTTACAATAGCCATTCTTTCTGGAGTGAGATGGTATCTCAGTCTTGTATTAATCTGCACTTCATAGATGGCTAGTGATATGGAGCATTTTTTCATATATTTATTAGCTTTAATTTCATCTCTGAGAAGAGTGAATTCATCTCAGATACCCATTTCTGGATTGGGTCTTCAAATCTGAGGGTCCTGTAATATCTTAGATCTTTATATGTTCCAGACAGCAGACCTTATGTTGGTGGCAATCTGATAGGGATTGCATGAAATTTGTACAATAATTTAGGAAGTATGGCCATCTTCACGATGTTGTTTCTTCCTATCCAGGAGCAGAGAATATCTTTCCATTTTCTGAAATCCTCTATAATCTCTTTTCTTAGAGTGTTATAATTTTGTATGAAAAGATCTTTGACTTCCTTGGTTAAGTAAATTCCAAGGTACTTCATGTTCCGCGGTGCTACTATTAAAGGTATTGTTTCTATAGTTCCCCTCTCTGTGTGTTTGTTATCTGTGTAGTGGAATGCTGTTGACTTTTTTTTTTCTTTTCGGAACCACGGATTGAACTCAGGTCCTCAAGCTTGCTAGGTAAGCACTTATTCTACTGAGCCATCTCCCTGGCTGAGTATTGACTTTGTATCCTCCTATGCTTCTGAATTTCTGTATGAATTCTAGTAACTTCTTGGTGGAATTTTTTGGGTCGTCCAAGTAAAGTATCATGTCATCTGCAAATAGTGATAATTTAACTTCTTCTTTACCTATTGTTATTCCTTCTGTTTCTCCCACTTTTCCAATGTCTGTTGCTAATGATTCCAAGACTATATTGAATAGGAGGGGTGATAAGGGACATCCTTGTCTTGCACCTGATTGAACAGTGAAAGATTTCAGTTTTTCTCTGTTTGGGATTATATTAGCTTTTTGGTTGTCATAGATGGCTTTCATCAAGTTGATGTAGAGTCTATCTATTCCAAGTTTCTATAGGGTTTGAACATGAATGAGTGTTGGACTTTGTCAAAAGCTTTCTCTGCATCAATTGGGATGATCATGTGGTTTTTAGATTTCAATCTATTAACATAGTGTATTCCATTTATAGATTTTTGAATATTGAACCATCATTGTGTCCATAAGATGAATTTACTCATTCAGGGTGTATGATCTTCTTGATGATTTGCTGTATTCTGTCTGCTAGTATTTTACTGAGTATTTTTTCATCTGTGTTCATGAGGGAGATTGGCCTATAGTTCTCCTTTTTGGTTGTGTCTTTCCCTGGTTTTGGAATCAGTATAATACTTATCTCCAGAAATGATTTTGGGAGGACCGTTTCCTTTTCAATTTCATTGAAGAGTTTGAGGAATGTAGTGATTATATCTTCTATAAATTTCTTGTAGAATTCAACTGTGAATTCATCAGGACCTGGACTTTTATTTGTCAGCAGGCTTTTTATTACATTTTGTAGCTCATTTGCTGTTATTGGCTTATTGAGAGTTGTTACATTTTCTTGGTTGTTTTGCTAATTTATTCTTTTTGAGGAATGTGTCCATTTCTTCTGTGTCTTTTATTCTGTCAGCATATAGATTCTCGAAGTAGCTATTGATAATCCTCTGAATTTCCACTTGGTCTGAGATGATTTCACCCTTTTCATTCCTTTTGCTTGTATTTGAATTTTTTCTTTCTTTGATGAGGTTGGCGAGAGGCTTTTCAACTTTATTTAGTCTTTCAAAGAACCAACTTTTTGATTTGTGGATTCTTTGAACTGTTTTCTTCTTCTTTCAATTAAATTAATTTATGCTCTAATCTTTATGATTTCTTCATGTCTTTGCACTCTGGGTTTGGTTTGCTATTCTTTTTCTAGATGTCAGAGGTGCAACATTAGGTTTTTTATTTGTTCCCATTCTGTTTTCTTAATGTGTGAGTTCATAGCTACGATTTTCCCTCTAAGAACTGCTTTCATCGTGTCCCATAGATTCT
This sequence comes from Ctenomys sociabilis, assembly GCA_004027165.1. Lineage (NCBI taxonomy): Eukaryota > Metazoa > Chordata > Mammalia > Rodentia > Ctenomyidae > Ctenomys > Ctenomys sociabilis. The sequence continues at coordinate 96,762 of PVKA01004071.1, read as the reverse complement.
GGTAAGTTGTGCTTGAATTTTCATCGAATTGTAGATATTGTTGAATTTCTTCTTTAATTTCAGTTCTGACCATTGATTGCTGAGTAGGGTATTGTTTAATTTCCATGAATTTAGCAGGTTTTTCTGGTTTCTTTTCTAGTTTATTTCCAGTTTCATTGCACTGTGGTCAGATAATAAGCATGGGATAATTTCTGTTTAATTGTGTACACTTAAGCATTACCTATCGACTCGTATGTGGTCTATTTTGGAAAATGACCTGTGTGCAGGTGAAAAAAATGTGTATTCAGCTGTGGTTGGGTGGAACACTCTGTATATGTCCACCAGGCCAATTAGTTCAAAACAATGGTGCAGTTCTACTACTTCTTTGCTAATTTTTTGTCTGGTTGATCTATCTTTGAGATAAGGGGGTGTTAAGGTCTCTTGTTAAGATTGTGGTGTTGGATATTAGGTTCTTCATGTCCATTAAGATTTGTCTTACATAGCTGGGTGCTCTTGTGTTTGGTGCATAGATATTTATAAGTGTTACCTCTTCCTCTTGAATTTTTCTTCTAACAAATATATTGTGGCCTTCTTTGTATTGTTTCATCATTCTTGCTTTGAAGTTGAGTCTGTCTGAGGACAGAATTGCTACTCATGTTTTTTTCTGAGGTTCTGGGGCATGTAGTATTATTTTCCATCCTTTGACTTTGAGCCTATGAATGTCTTTTTGAGCTATGTGTGTTTCTTGTATACAGCATATTGTTGGATTTTTTTTTTCCTAATCCACTGTGCTAGTCTATTTCTGTTAATAGGTGAATTGAGTCCATTTACATTGATGGTTGTAATGGAAATGTGTTGACTTATGGTTGTCATATTTACCTGCTGTTGTTAACTCCTTTTTCTCCAGTTTTTAACTGTTTGCCTTGTTTAGTTGGTTCCTTCTGTTCTCATTCATGGAGCTCTGGTCATTGTGGTCTCTCTCTAGAACATCTTTCAGTAGTCTGTGTAGGGATGGCTTTGTCATCATGAAATTCTTTAGTTCTTATTTGTCATGGAAGTATTTCCCTTCTCCATCAAACTTGAAAGAGCGTTTAGCAGGGTATAATATTCTGGGCTGGAATTTGTTTTCATACAATACTTAAAGAACTCTGCTCCATGCTCTCCTTGCCTTCATGGTTTGTGTAGAGAAGTTGACTATAATTATGATACGTTTTCCTTTGAATGTGATGTGCTTCTTCTCTCTAGCAGTTTTCAGTATATTATTCTTGTGTTGGATTTCTGGGATCTTGACTATTCTATGTCTTGCTGTGTTTTTACTTGGGTTAAAGTTCTTTGGTGTTCTATATGCTTCAGTTACATGAATGTTGGATTGTTTCCTCATATTTGGGAAGTCTTCTGCAATTACTTCTGCTTATATTCTTTTTATATCATTTGTATTGACTTCATTCTCATTTTTGCCAATTACTCTCACATTGTTCATCTTGCCATCATCTTGCTGTTGATGGATTATTTTTTCTTGCATTCTCATTGTTTTTAAGAGATCCTTTCTCACCTTTTCACTAGGTGTACCAGTGTCCTCCATATCTGAAATGCTGTCTTTGCTTTCACTCAAATAGTTTTATAGACTCATAATTGATATTTTTCGTTCTTCTCTATCTCTTTGACTCCGCTTCATATGTTCGATTTCTTTTCTGTATTGCTCATTCCATGAATCCATCATATTTCTGATCTCCTCTATTTTTTTCAATGTCTTCTGTAGCTAGTAATTCTTTTACTGCAGTTTCTTCCAAATTGAGTTTTCTCTACATATTTCCAGAATTGATTCTCTACTTCAGATGCGATAACTTCAATGATTTCTTTTTTTATTTCAGAAATTATTTCTGCTTTGTGTTCCTCTTTACCTTTTTGTTGTTGTTTCTTTGCTTCCGATGCTGTTAATTCATATGTTTCAGCTGGAATAGTGTTCTCTGCACTTGTTCTCAGTGTGCATTGGGTTTCCCCCATATATTTCTGGATTTGATTCATTACTTTAGATGCGATGTAGTCACATATTTCTTTTTTTATTTCAGGCATTAATTCTGGTCTGAGTTCCTCTGTACCTTTCTGCTGCTGTTCCTTTGCTTCCATCTCTGCTAATTCATGCATTTCAGCTTAGCTAGTGTCCTCTGCCCTTATTGGTGGACTTGAGGCCAGAGATTGCATTTTTCTCCTTGTCTTTGTCTTTTTGTGTACCACTGACCTCTGACCTTTAGTGTAGAGCTTTGGTGCAATTGTAATCTTAGCGTGTAATGAGATTTGGGTACCTGTCTATTAAGTTTGAGATTATCCCGTTATGCCTGGCCTGCATCTAGCTGTTGTGTTCAGTTCATTTTTGCTGCCACTCTTCTGGTACAACTGTGAGCCTGTGGTTCCCCTCTGTTGGGTCATTGGTCCGGGGCTCACTGGGGAGCTCAGATGCTCTCCCTCACACTCACCTGGCCAGGCAGGGGTGGATACAGTGCTGGGGAAGTCACAAAAGTTGTTGGTTCCATGGAGGGCTTGGGGGTAGGGGATCCGGGGTGTTTCTAGGCAGTGCTATCCGGGGTGTCTCAGCAAGGTCTCTGGCTAGGATGTCTTGGGGCCCGAGGCTCTGGGTGGTGCAGAGCTTGCAGGGAGAAGCCCAATGCTCTCCCACACACCCACCAAACTGTACTCACCCAGAGAGTTGGAAAAATTCTCACTTGGTCCTCGGGCTTTGGGAGCAGGGGCTCTGGGTAGTTATCGGGCAGGTCAGTCTGGATGTCTCAGGCCGGTCGCTCACTCAGCGGGCTTGGTGGTGGGGTTTGAAAAATTTGATTCATTCAATTTTCTCAATTATAATTCATTTATTTGTTGTTTTGCTATTTTTTGTATGACTGACTTCATGGGCTATATGCTTTCCTCCTTTTCCTCCTCCTCCTCCCCACTCTCCTCCTCCTCCTCTTTCTTATTGTGTACTGGGAATTCAACTCATGACCACACCCTTGATAGGCTGGAATTTAACAGTTTCTCACAGTCTATGACAATTGTTGGCATATCAGTGTTCACAGAAGTGTCTTAAGGTCCTGTGTATTTCTGTGGTATGTTATTTTTTTCCTGTATTTTAGGGAAGCATCTATGGGTTGTTCAAGGTCTTACTACTAGATAGGACTCATAGTTATTCTCCTGTTTTCAGCCTCCCAAGAACTGGGATTACAGCTGCAGACTACCATGCCCAGTCCCAATCGCCTTCTTAGTGGGCTCAGGGGACGTGGCTTGTATAGCAGGGCTGGGGATTGAAACCCTGGACCTTGTGCCTGCTTGTAGGTACTTTAATCTGCTGAACTATTTGGCTGGCCCTATCTGTGTTGTAATGCCCCTTTTTGTTTATTGTGGTTTTATCAATTTTGCCTTTTCTAAGTTAATGTATCTCAAAGTTTATTTAGCTAAATAAGTTTATCTTATTTTAAAAAATAGCTTGTTGATCTATTTTATTTTCTAGTGTCATTTTATTCAAATTTTGATCTTCATCATGTTCTTCTAACTTTGGGCTTAGCTTTCTTTTCCTTTATTAAGTGTTTGGGGTGTAAAGCTAAGTTTTTTAATTGAAAGAAACAGGGCTGGCCTGATAGCTCAGTGCCTGCTGAGATGACTAAGTGCCTGCTTAGGCAGATTACATGGGCCAGGGTTCGATCCCAGGCATGCCCTGCCAGCTCCCTCCCCATTGCTGGGGCGCTGAGATGGTGACTGAGACTGGGCATGGTGGTGTGTACCTGTAATCCCAGCACTTGGGAGGCTAAACCTGGAGAATCACTGAGTCTTATATATATGTAGTGAGACCCTGTTCTGAATACATTAAAAATGAATATCCTTTTTTTAAAAAATTGAACTATTTAGTTTTTCCTAATGCAAGCATTTATCACTATAAACTTTTCTCTTAGACCTACTTTTGCTGTATCCCATAAATTACCCTTTGTGTGATCATTTACTGTTATATCTCAATTTGAATTAGGAACCTCTCAATAGATTACCCGGTTCTGGGTGTGACTATGGATGGTTGCCATGTCCTCCAGCAGCCTGAGGGGAGGATATTTATCCAGTTGAGGAGGCACCAAGTAGTATCTTACACAGAAGAAAAAAAGAAAGAAGGATTTTGGGTTTTCTTCCGAGGTGCTGTGGCCTTTGCATTGTTTTTGAGCACTGGCCTCCAGTTCTTTCCAATGAACTCTACAGTCTTCATTGTGGCCTGTGTGGCATTCTTACACAGCCTCTACTGGCAGTTCTGTGGTGAGCATTTAGGCCATGGATCTTTGACTGCTGCTACACATGGGCAGACAGCAGTCTGGAATCTTCCATCTTTGATCCAGCAAGTGGCTGTTGGGAGTAAGCCTACTTCACAAATCCTTCATAGAATTATTCATATATTTTATATTGACTCTGTTCCTCTAGAGAACCTTAGCTTATACAGTAGGTTATGTTTCCACTTTTGTCTGGAGGTTTTTCCTTCCTGAATCTAGTTGTTCTATAGTACAGTGTTTAATGTCTGTATATCAATCATTTGTCTGTCTTTTTTTTTCCTTTCTACTCCTTCCAGAACTCTTAGGGCATATATTATTTGTGTTTGGTGCTCTCCCATAAATCATACAGATTGGCACTACATCTCCGTTCTGTTTTCTTTTTGTGTGGAGAGTTTCAAAAGTTCTGTCTTCAAGTTCACTGACTTTCTACTTGGTCAAGTCTACTTTGGAGTTATTGAGTGTTTTCAGTACAGTTACTGCAAGTTCAGTCCTTGTTTGTTTAAGAATGTGTTTTAACTGTGGCCTGATTTCTAATTTTTACTCATGCACTTTCTTCCTATGATCAGTTAGTTGCCTGATTTCTCTTACAGTTCACTGAGCTTGTGTGTGTGTGTGTGTGTGTGTGTGTGTGTGTGTGTGTGTATTTGGTACAGGGTCTCACTTTAGCCTCCCCAGTGCTGGAATTATAGGTGTGTGCCACCATGTCTGGACTGGCTGCAGGCTCAGTGCACCTGTGGGTAGGGCTGGTGCAGCATGTGGTGCTGGTGATTGAATGCCGGTCCCTGTGCTTGCCTAAACAGGTGCTTAGTCCACTGAGCTATCTTGCAGGCCCTCACTGAGTTTCTTTAAGAAGACTGTTTTGATTCACAAGCCGTAAAATGTGGGGTTCTCTATTTTTTCATGTTTGCTCACTGAAAGTACCTTATTCTATCTCTATAGAAAGACCATATTTCCTTGATTGAGCATTTTTTTCTTAACACTTTGCACTGAAGTCTGCATTTTAACCCAAATTCTTCTCTTATTCCCTCTATTGGGTTTAGGAGGGGAAAAAAACTTCACTCACCAACCCTACCTTTAGGTTTCTTTCAGCCATTTATTGTAAATGTCCCTGTCCCATTCTTTTATCATCATTAAAGGGAAAGATCTTCTGTGACTGTGCTCTTCTCATTGACCTTGAAGTGTCATGCTGGTTCTGAGTGCCTCCTGTCATTGTGCAGTGGGCATTGTCCTGAAGTGCTGGTATGCACACACTTTCCTCCGGGGTGTGATCACCCTGCCTATGCGGCATTGCACGCACAGTTTCAAGGGTGCTTATGGAGCTCTCATCTATGTATAACCAGCAGATGATCACTGTGGGTGAGGAATGTTAATTTTGTGGAATCTTTGAGTTAGGCTAAGATTTGTAGCCTATTTCTGAAATTAATGTGGTAGTTGTGAGTCTTTCTTCTGTTCCACCAGCTGTGACCCTCTCAGATTGTTCCTTGTGCTGACCATGATTTGAGTGGGAACAAAGGCCAAAGTTGTCCCTTGAGCAGCATTCCTATAAAACTGGAAAAACTGGGAACTCACCCAGTGCATGTAACCCACCTTCACTCCATGGAAGAAATTATACGGCAAAGTGACCCATTTTGATAGGAAGTGGCCACTTTGGAGAGAAGTAACTGATAAAAATGACTTTAATTTTGTCCTCTTCAATGAGTATAACCTCTAATATTTTACTTAGACTTTTTGAAGATTTCAGTATATTCCTACAGTTTTGACCACATTGTTTCACACACTCAAACTTTGCTTGTGATGGGCATGTCTAAATTAGAAACATAGTACTCTACCATGAAAAATGGATGACAAAGAAGAGTGCTTCTCTACAAAGCAATGCAGAATCGAGTGGTTGTTTATGACCTCAGAATATGACTGTTGAGTTTTAAAAAGTTAGGCAGTGCAAATGTACTCTGAACTCTATCTAGTGAGGGCTCTTTTTCTATGTATAACAAGGCTGGGAAGTAAGGTGGTAAATCTTTAGCTTCTTTTTCCCTTGCTTTTCTTATAACCCTTCACTGCCTTTGAAGATCCTGCATAAGATTGTATTTTTCTCTCTGTTACAGTCACCTATAGGACACTCTTATTTCTTGAGTATCTTAGCTTCTGTCTCATTGTCATTCTTGTCAACACAATCTTTGGTCATACTTCTTAGAACTTTCAATACCTACATGGATGAAATTCTTGGCCATTCAGCTTCTTGAGCACTTTGTTAATCTATTCTTTCATCTCATGTTTGATATTGACTTGCAAGGCCACATCAGGGACTATACACTCTCCCCACTTTCAATCTAAGTATTCTACTTTATGACTGCCTCTACACTTCTAACTGGTATCCTATCTCCTAAAAAAAAAAAAAAACAAGCAAAAATCAATGAACCCGATTTTATTTTCATATTCTTTTCTATCCATTTCATGTTTTCATTTTCCTCCTTAGCCTTCTTGCATCTAGGGGTAGAAATTATGATATAAACATCATTTTGCCTACACCATAATTTCCCTGGTCTGTTTCATCTCCTCTCACATAGGAGTCAGGCAAATTTGTCAGCCAAATGCCAGAGTACGTATCTGGATGATCACAGTATACATACATTATCTCATTTGGGTCTCGCAACACACCTGTAAAAGTAAATTTGAAAAACAGGAACTTGAAGGCATTAATTAAGTCTTCCAACTGCAGTAAGTGTTAGAGCATTACTTCAACTTTGTCTGCTCCACCCCTGCACCTAAGAAGCTGAAGTTATATGGAAGAAAGCCTATGCTGGCTCATTCTGTTTTAAATTCATGATCATTTCAATAAGACTTTCAATGCTGTCAGTAGATCTGTATTTCCTTAGTCCATCTTACTTTTCCAGTTCTGCTATGTTCTTCTCATGTGTGAACTCCTTTCTATTCTAATTGTCTACCGATAAGCTATGTTTCTATTTGCCTCAGATCACAGAAGCAAGGAGATTTTTCCAGTCTTCCATCAGTGCCTGCATTTGGATGAATCTTCATACATCTGCCTTTCTGTCTTTAATGAACTTACTGCCTGCTCCATGTGGACCCATCCCCCAGTCCCACCCCCAGTACTCACTAGATACAAGTGGTTGTTCTGGTTTCTGTCTGTCTTAGTTACTTTTCTCTTTGCTAAGACAAAACAGTCAACAATAAAAGTAAAAGAAGGAGGGCTGGGCAGATAGCTCAGCAGACTAAAGCACCTGCTTAGGCAGACAGAGCACAGCAGCTGGGTTCAATCCCAAGCATACCGTGCTGGTCCCTATGGCCAGGGCAAGCTGAAACAGAGATTGAGACTGGGTATGATGGCATACACCTGCAATCCCAGGGCTTGGGAGACTGAAAACAGGAGAATCACTACAAGTCCAATCTACATAGAGAGATCCTATAGACTCTGTACTAACTACATTAAAAAATAAAATAAAGTAAAAGAAGGAAAGGATTATTTAGCTCACAGTTTGTGGAGGTTTCAGTTTCAAGTTGGCTGGCTTCATGGGAAGTTGGTACAGTAGAGGGGCAAAGCAGAGGACAGACACTTTGTGATAGGTAGAAGACAACAACAGCAAGCAAGAGATGATAGCAGCTTCTTTCAGCCCCCTTTATATTCTATCTGGGCTACCAGACTTCAGGTAGGTGCCACAACCATCAGAGGGTTGAGTTAGTAACCAACACCCTCTGTCCTGTCATCACACTCTAGATCTAGCTGCCTCTGAGAAAGCCCCACCTATGACTGATTGAGGCTTTGGGGGGAACATCAAGACATAGCCACAACATTGTTGTACCACCAAGTATCCTTCTCATTGAGTTGCCCTCAGTCATTCAATAAAGTGAAGAAGCAAAGGGCTACAAGTTGATGCCAACTTGTAGCACTGTGTTAGAGTACTTGTGTGGTATACACAGGGCCTTCAGATAACTCCTTGTTACTAATGCCAATAAATGAATGTATAGATTAAAAAGAAAAAGATCAGACAATTTTGTGCATTGTTTCCCTCACCACCTTCTTATTTCTGGTCTCTTGTTATAATATAGCCCTGCATCAGAGTTGTTAACCCCACTATAAGCAAATCCTCTATTCTTGTTTATTCTTCCAACAGGATTTTAGCTTTACTGTAAGACCACAAATAATTCTTTCCTTCTTAAAATAATTTCTTCACTTGACTTCAGAGTCAGAATTCTCTCTTAATTCAATCTTTTTGATCACTCTTAAATATCATAGTTCTTGGAATTTCCCACTTTAAACCTGTTTCTTTATCTTCCCTTTATTTTACCATGTATAATACAATCTTAATATTGTAAAAAAAAATCCTTCTGCCTACTAAACATCCCAAAATTTGGAGCTAGCCTTGATTGCCTTTTTTCTTATTCCTGCAAACCAGGTTAGCAGGACTCTGTGTTGGTACCATTCTAGTGAAAGTAAACAGTCTCTTATTATTGTTATGATCATACACTTTCTACCTCTGTTTTTGTCTTTGTCCTCTCCAAATGCCTCTCAACACAGTGGCCATGTGTTCTCTGTGAAAAGTCCTTTAGATGCTTCACATGAGATTCAGGATAAAAGCCAAAGTTAAATTGCCTTGATCCATCTCTTTGCTATTCTAAAATACCTTAAACATGGAAGTTTTAAATAATAAAAATTTATATTTTTCACAGTCCGCAGTTGAGGAGTCTAAGATAAAGGAGCTGGAAGTGTCAATGTTGTGGTAATGGCTGTTCATGACTTCTGAAGTTGGCTCTACCCATAGGTGGCTGAGGAGTAGAAGGGACAGACAAGTCTGCCAATTCTCAGTAGTCCTCTTATAAAGCTCCTGAAAATTCCATGTTCATGACAGTCAATGTAAATTGCCAACTTGATGCCATTTAGAGCCTCTTGGGAAGATGACTGGAATAATGGAGACACTACTGGTGGTGGCTCATGAGGACCGCAGAAGGGCAATCAGCCCATTGATGTTTTAAGCTGAGTGTGCTGTTAGGAGGTGGAGCCCAGGGGAAAGCATGTCGTGATGGTTGTGGTCTCTGCTGGATGCCTGCCTCGGAGTCCCTGTACCTGAGAGCTGCTTTCCAGCTACCAGGAAGCCAGCAGTTCTGACCTGCCTCACATTTTCACCTGATATTCCTCCCTTGGGGCTGCTGACCATGGACTGAACCCTATGGCAGCAGATAAATCGTTTTCTCTTTCAAGCTGTACATGTCATGCATTTTAATAATAACAAAAAGCTAACTACTAAAACTTTGATGGATTAATCACTTGATCATAACCCCATTTCTTAAGGCTATCAAAGTCAGATTTAAATTTTAACATTTCAACTTTGCAGGGATACATACAATTGAACTTCAAACTTACAATGGCCTATGATACTTGATCCATACTATCAAATTCATTAAATTCTTCTAATGTTCTGTCTCTGATTCACTCTACTTCACACTGCTCTTAATACTCTTTTACTTTGTAGCATTTATTCAGACTTTCACCCTGACCTCTGTAATTTCTTCTCCCATATATTCACGTGACTTATTACCACACAATGTTTTTTTTTTTTTCTGGGAAAAAATGTCAACTTTTCAATGAGATCTTCCTTTAACTCACTCTAAAAGCATAGTTCCTTGCTGTGGTTTGCAAATCTGCTGTAGTTACCATTATATTCAATGTTTACTTATTTTTAAAGACTTTTACTATCAACTGGCATGAAATTCATATAAGCAGGAATTATCTTGTAGTTTATTGTTGTTACTCAAGCACTAAAAACTATCTACTACAAAAAGATATTAAACAAATTCCTGTTCAATGAATGAACTGAGGAAAGAACCTGGAAAATCTTATGGGTATGACAAGCTAATAAAATAATTAATCAATTACATTATCCATGGAGGATACTGAGCTGGACAAGCGACATCATTAGAAATGCTGATTAAATGTAGTTCAAAGAGCTTCAGTGCATGCAGCTAACTTTCATGAAGACTGCACAGACGATAGGTAGCTTCAGACTATTCATAGCCACTGCCCTTAGAACAGTGACAGCGGAATGTGGTCAGCGGTGCTCTGAATCAAGAAGACTAAAAATAGCTATAACAATACAACCCTTTATATGCTCACATAATGAAATTAGTGATATCAAATGTTACGATTTAAAATACTAGGCCTGAGAATATATGATATAGGACTAAGTGACTTCGTTTAAGCACTCAAGTAAAAAACAAACAAACAAAAACTATAACATTGGAGCTACAGTTTGAATATTGGTTGAGGATTAAGACTAGTGTAATAATATGAACAGGAAATGTATAAAAATCCACTAATCAGTAAAATTTGGGCATAGACACAAAAACATATGTATAATATTAAGAGAAATACTTAAAGATCATATTGAGTTTTTTTCTATTATTGACTTACATTTCTACAAATTCATTTTTACAAATTTGTGTTCCAACTGTCATTGTACTGTAAAAGTTGCATTCTGCTTAGAGTGCCAAGTATCCCTGGAGGGTGTCAGGTCTGATCTCTCTCTGAGGATCTTATTACCATTATGTTGGGCAGTTGTGTAAGGTGGTCTTTTCTTTCCTAACTAACATGATATTTTTTAAAGGAAAGTTCTTCCTATGTAGCCCAGAAAAACCTTGAACTCATATGCCTGCCTCAGTCTCCCAAGAGTTGTTAACACACCCTTATGCAACCTCCCAGCTTTGATCTCATTGCTGATTTCTTACACAAATGTTAATCAATGTCATTTACTCCCAAGACATACTAATTCCTGAGAACTCCAGCTTTCAGAAGCTCCTATTTCCCTTTCCTAGGCAATGATAAAGGACTGAACATGGTAGACAGATTTACACCCAGATTCTGTCCTTTTGGAAATCTGGAACTTTCCACAAACAAGCAGATCAACTTCATTTTGATAGAATTGTTCTGCTTTGTGATGAAAATGATAGTTTGACAAAGATCTACATCTGCTTTGCTAGCTATTCACTAAATAATGATGCAGCCAATCCTTAAGAAATCCCTAGTGATTTAAAAAACATGTTTATTTTCCAATTGTAATGATCCATTTTTATTAAAAATACATTTTATGAATACATATTGTAGATGCACAAAAATTAATAAAACAACTTTCTTGCCCTCGAGGAGTTTTTAAGTTTGAAAGAGACACTGAGAAACTTCAAGAACAATAAATATTACAGTGCTGAATATAGGGTCATCCCTACAGGAAAAGAGCAATCAATTACAATAATTTCATATAGGCATAGAAAACCCCAAGTAAATGGTATTTATGCTGCTAGCAGAAGATGAATCCTGTTCTTTTAGTTGTTTCCCAACTTTCTATACTAGTGGATCAAAAATGATGGGCTGGCATTTTTATACAAAGATGATTACATTTGGTCTCCTCTCTAAAAACAACTCTAGATCTCCTCTGACCCTAGATTTTCATTGGTCCCCTTTACAAATGGATGGCACAAGTGTGTTAAAGCTGTTACAGTAAAATGTGTAACACTAGGTTCCTTACTTTATGTCTTGGTTACTCTTCTCACGTTGCTGGGACAAATGCACAACATCCAAAATGGAGAAGGGAAAGGTGGAGGTTTCAGTCCATACTCAGCTGGCTCCAAGGCAGAGAAGCATGGAACAACTATTCATGGTGGTGGCAAAGAGCAAAACTGCAAAGGGAGCAGCAGCAGCTCACACAGCTAGCTTCTCTCCTCTCCTTACATTGTAATGCAAATTTTCTGACCTTGGGCAGGTGCTGCATCCTTTCCCACAATAATCACAAACACCAGAGGCCACCCCATGACTGCACGAAGCTTTGGGGGGACAACTAGACAGAAACCATAACATTCTGCCCCTGGAACCCAAAGACTCAGGCACATCACTTTATGGAAAAGACGTTTTAGTCCATCTCTAAGAGCTGCCAAGTCCTTCAGTTTTTAGCATCGCTGAAAAGTCCATGTCCCAAATCTCTTCCAAGATCTCAGGCAAACTCTTAGCTATGAGCCCCTATAGAAATGAAAAATTAAACACTTCCAACATTCAAAGGCACAAGATAGACATTAGCATTCCAAAAGGTAAATAGAGTAGGATATCAAGCACTGGGACCAAACCAAGGCCAAAATCCAAAAAGACCAACACTAAGTTCCGTAGTTCCAAGTAGACCATCCAAAGCAATCTGTAATGAGTTGTGAGCTCCAAAAGTCTTACATGTCTCCATGCCTGTAGCACTTCTGCTGGTAACTCCCATGGCTTCTCTCTTAGACTGGCTTTGCTCCCTCCTTGAAGTTTCCCTTAGATGATCCATGTTCCTGGCTTTTCCAAACTTCTGGGGGTTTCCACTGCACATTAATCTTCTCATTCGCTGCCTAACATACTGCCCTCCCAGGGACGCACTGCCAGACCTCCCAGGCCTTCTGAAGTCTAGGTGGAATCCTTTCTAACCTCAGGACTCATGCATTCTGCAAGCACCTAAAACCAACACCATGTGGATGATGCAAAGGTCTGCTACCAGCTGGAGCATTAAACAGGCTATCTTCTCTCTTGGATGTAGGGGTCAAGTGTCTGGAACGCTGAACATTTTGATCCTGATTCCCAGGAAAAATTCTCCATGCCAGCGCCATTTTGGAACCTGGTGTAGTCACCATCACCATTCTGGAACATGGGGCTTTGAAGGTTTTTCCCCAACGTAAAGTCCATCAGACTTGTGGTTCTGAGGCTGAAAAGGATGGGGAACTCCCATCTCTTGTGATGCTTTCAGGTCATTCTTCCCATTCCTTTGTTCCTTCTTAGCAATGGAGATCCTCTCAGCTCTCTATCTTTGCATTCCATAGCTTTATTGGAACTTTCTTTCTGGCCAAACTCATCATTTTAAATCCTCTTTGTTCTTTGCTCTTGATTCTCAACGTAAATCTGTCTAAAAGCCCCAAACAGTAGCCATGGCACTTCTTCAACATTTGGCTTTTTTGAAATTTCTTTTGAAAGATTAATCAGTTCCAGTACTTAATCTCAGTCTCAGGCAAAGTCTCTGAACATGAACACAATGGAGATAAACTTTCTACCAAGCCACAACATACATCATCTGGAGTCCAACAACCAGTGCAGTTCTTCTTCCCAGAAGAAACCTCCCCAGCCTGGTCTTCATAGGCAGGATTTCTATCAGCCTTCTCGTCTTCTGAGCTCTGACCAGAATCTCCCATACAGAATAGCTGAAGCTTTTTCTGAACTTCTCTTGTAGATGACATCTTTAAGCCTTTCCTATCTCTTCCCATAAGCCATTCCCAAAAGCTTGTAATCCATATGGTCAGGTTTAGCCATAACAATGACCCTACTCCTGGTACCAAATTATGTCTCCTTTACTCTTCTCTCATTTCTGGGACAAATACACAACACTCAAAATGAAGGAAGGAAAGGTATAGTTAGCTCACAGTTAGTGGAGGTTTCAGTTCATGTTCAGCTGGCTCTAAGGCATAGATAGTTGCACATGGCACAGAATAACAATTCATGGTGGTTGCAAAGATCAAGAGTGCAAAGGGCGTGGTAGCAGTTCACACAGCTAGCTTCTCTTCCCTCCTTACATGGCAATGCAAATTACCTGGCTCAGGGCAGGTGCAGCATCTATACCCACAATTTTAACTAACACCAGAAGCCACCCCATGATTGCATAAGGCTTTCAGTGGACAACTAGACAGAAGCCATAAAAGTTTGACTCAAACATTTTCACACATGATACAAAATGCTGCTGGAGCATGGGGTGTATTCGATGAAAATAGGATTCTGCACAAATCATGAATTTTGTGTCCAGTCAAAAAGGTATATTGTAATGCAAGTGAATGAATACTTGTGGTAAGGGTATCTTTTTGGATTATAGAGAAAGTCATCATTTCTGAACAATAGCATCTTAGTATTATTAATAGCTTGTTTGTAAAGTACATTTCAGTTGATTAAGATAAATTACTGATCTATAATAGTATGGTTTAAAGACTGATGTATTTTGCAGGTGTAAAGCATTTCCAGAAGATTTATAGTGATTTAAATTTTTTTTACTAATATATTAAGGAATACCATTATGCACTGATTAGAATATAATACTCAGACTTGTAAGACATGAGTGTTGTTCTGCATTATAAGATGCATTAGTTATATAACACTGATCAGCTTACTTAAAAACACTGGGCCTTGTTGTGTGTATAGCACAGCATTAAATAACAGATTTTATTTTGATATCAACAGTATCAATGTAATGTACTAGTCTTATTTTCATTTTGCCCAGATCGCTTTGTTTTTTTTTTTTTTTTTTTTTTTTTT
>PVKA01004071.1:0-82073 GCA_004027165.1 Ctenomys sociabilis | reverse complement strand
GACATTATGATTTTTAAAGAGAAGTAGAAAAGGGGAGGGGACAGGGGGAGAAGATAGGAAAAATTAAACAACCTCTGATAGTAGAAGGATCTTGTTCCCTAGGGAGAAACAATGCATAACATATGTTTGCTACTAGTTGGCTCCATGCCACTGTTGTGGAGAAGGGGACCAACTGTACCTTGCCTCCTGGGGGCCCACTGGGAGGTCAGCTTTAGGAGCTGAAATCCCTAAACCCCATTGCTGCAATTGCAAAGATGTCCCTTATAGAATAAGGGTTTGGAATTTCTGAACTTTCTGTAGATGAGAGACTATTCTCTCATTACACAAATATTCATTTAACTGCTACTATGTGTCAGGAATGGCAAGAAACAAAGCACAAACTTTCATGTCACCATGGAACTTATATAACAGAGAATAAACCTTTGCTATGAATAGAAATATTTGCCACTAGTGTATGTGTTAGGGCTTTGCTAGAGGAGCTGGCATAATACAAGGAGCAGATATAACACACAATATACAAATGTGTAAGAAATTACAAGATTGACTTACAATGGTCAGCTGAAGAGTCCAATGAGGAAGCATACAGAGGGTGTCTGCACATGGGGGACTGAAGGATTCAGTCTCAATGTCTGAAGCTCACTGCAGTGTCCCTTGAAAGTCTGTATCAGTTGGCCAGTAGGTCTGCAGTGGAAGGGATGGAAGGTTGATGGGTCTGCAATGGAAAGCTGAAGGGTCCAAGCCAGAGGCTAAAGAGTCTGTGCTGGAAACCAGGAGATGATGTCCGAGCTGACTACCAAGACTGAAGTTCTTCTGAGGAAGTGGAATGCTGAATCCTTCCTCAATCCTTTCTATAACATTTTTTGCACTAGTCATTCTGGGCCCTCCCTGTCCCATGGGGTGCAGCCCTCACAGCCCAGAGTGTGGAATGCCAAGGTGATTAAAGCCTTGTTGTCACAATGTATCAACCACAACAGTGTATTTTTTATTTCTTCTTCTCTCCTCCTTCCATAGATTGTTCAGATATTCAATATGGAATCACCTTAGGAGAAGCTTTCTCATTGTACATCTATTGCCATGTGGAAGGCATCTTGGGGTGGACCCTGCTCATTTGTTAATGTGTAAGTGTATGATCTGAAGAGTGGCCAAAACTTAGAATGCAAAGAAAGAGAATAGTTCTTAGAACACTTATGTTTGTCTTTCTGCTTCTCAGTTTATGTGATTTATCTTCTGCCAGGTAAGGATGAGGAAGGAGCTCTCTCTTCCTGGAATTAGCCTGCACATAAAGTTGTGCTTTCTGCTGCAGTTTGCTGACAGTTATCTATTGTAGATGGTTGGCACATAGCACTCTCAGTTCTGCATACCCAGAGTCTGTTCACTGAGACCTGATGGGATTTGAAATGGTGATACTCAATTCTGAGAATAACCTGCCATAAAACTCAAATAGCAGCCTATTTATTCAACATCCCTCAAGACAAGTTACTCCAACAACTTTGGAACCAGGTGCTTTGGCCAACAGAAGACAAACCATGTTTTGTTTCATAAGATAAAGCAAAAACGTTACTCATTCAAATACTAATACAGTTTGAATAGTGCATCACAGTCTTGTAGATATTTCCAATATCAGTTTCTCCCTTTTCTTAACAATAGAACCTACAAAATTATAGCTGGCTGTAGAGATATTTGATAATGAAGGTAATGTTTCTTTCTCTGATGGTTAGAATTGTCAGGTGGCAAAATCTGGCCAAAGGAAAATAGAGAGGCCCTGCAGGTTTATACCTCTCTACCTCATCCTAATGCTGGGCATTTTGGCAAGCCAGTTTCAACTGAAAGTGGACCATGTGCAGTGGGCAGTGAAGTAAAGACAGACTGAGCTCCGTACCTCTGGGGATCTCCCATGCTGGCTCTGAACCTTGATTTCTTTTCAAAGTACTGACATTTTCAGATTCTTGTTTTAATTGCTAATCTTTATTCTGTTTAGTATTGTGATAGGTAACCCAGATAATAGACATGAAATGTTAGATTACCAGTAACTTTCTTTGATCTGTTCTGGCCATAATCAATGAATGTGTGTGTGTGTGTGTGTGTGTGTGTGTGTGTATGTGTGTGTGTGAACCTCACTGTCTGAGTAAGGAATCTCTTAGGAATGAATAGTCAGTATACTTGATCTTTTTCATTCTTTTCAAATTTATTTATTTACTTATTTAGGTATTAATTTATTTGGTACAGGGTCTCACTATACAGCTAGGACTCAATGATCCTTCTGTCTCAATTTCCTTAGTGTCAGGATTACAGGTATGACCACCATAGCCCAGTTGGCTGAGTGTGGGGCGGGCACTACATGTGGTACCGGGAATTAAACCCAGGTCCTTGTGCTTGCCAGGCTTAGACCACTGACATATCTTTCAGACTGCTTTATTTTTTTCTTTTTCATTTTTGTTTGGGGGGAAAATGTTTTAAAAGGGAAACATCTTGAAGTTCACATGAGTTTGTAAATTGCTATTCTGTCATCTCTAATAACATTGTTATAATCCACGGTGACTAAAAGTTAAACCAAAATATAGAAGTTCTGAAAACTGCATAAGCAATTGTGTGTTAGATACTGCAAAACTGAATTTCCTGAATTCAGACATCTCTTTTTTCAGCAATTATACAACCACACTTACATTTGGTCCCCAAAATTGTTTATAAAAACGTTTGTGAACAAACAAGAAAAATTAAACCCCTCAATGTTAACTAAAGATCTCTTGAGGATTTTAAAACAGTTTGGCTAGCAATTTTTCTACTTAGAAGCAATGTCGCTGGGAAATGTGTGGGTAATGCTGCACATGTTACTATTTGTTGTGAAGCGATTTAATAAATGTTTAAACCATTCATCACCATGCTGACAGCAGTTCTTACTATGGAGTCACAATTTTGATATTGATTGTCATATGAGGCTTTCCACCTTCTTTCCCATGCCAATGTGCAGACACACAGCATGACCCTCAGGGGGTGAGCGCAGGCTGCACAGGCGGTGGGCGTGGATCTTGAGTCTTACACTCTTCTATGTCAG
Organism: Ctenomys sociabilis; assembly: GCA_004027165.1. NCBI lineage: Eukaryota > Metazoa > Chordata > Mammalia > Rodentia > Ctenomyidae > Ctenomys > Ctenomys sociabilis. The sequence continues at coordinate 79,021 of PVKA01004071.1, read as the reverse complement.
AGAAGGAGAGACCATCACCCTTCTTCCCACACTCTCTGTAGCATGAAAGGAGGGTATTTTCTTTAGCACACCTACAAGGAGAAATCCAGCCTGTGTCTTTGGAGAATAGATACCATTTTTGCCTATAGACAGCAAAGCTCAAAGGAATGGGAATCAAGGAAGCTCCTTCTTGATTTATCTAATAGGTTATGGATGACCAATGTGTACATGTAGTGTGGCCTTCTGACCTCAGTATAAAGGTTTAGATCTCAACAGCATCAACAAATAGGGTCAAATCAAATCTGTGCTATGGGCTCTCTCCCCTTCAGATATTGAAGCCCTGGCCTCTAAATTGGTGGTATTGGGAAACGGTACACTTCTGAGAGCTAATGAAGTTAAGAGGATGGAGTCTTCATGAGTGGTTGTCTTGCTCTATGAAAGGGGCTCTCTACCCCATGTGAACACAGCAAGGAGGTTTAATAAAAGGATCCCCACCAAACAGTGAAGTTTCTGGTACTTTGAGTTTGTACTTTCAACACTCTAGCACCTTGAGAAACAAAATGATCTTGTTTATGAACAAGCTGACATACGATAATAGAATTAAAGACATTTATTCATTTAATAATAATAAATGAATATCATAGCAGCTATATATTTATATTTATAGATATAGCTATTTATCTATAAATGTAGATGACCCTCAGAGGGTAAGAAGGAAACACAGATATAGATAGCTATATCATAGCTATTTATCTATATTCCTGATAAAAAATGTCCTCATATAGGGTTATCTCTGTCCTTGTAAGAGATACAGTTAAGTGTTGGACTTCCATCCTTGTTTCAAGCTTTCGGTAACATAGGTTTGCTGAGAGTGTTGCATTCCTCTTCTGACTACCCTTCCTGGTGAGTTTCAACAATAAGGAAAGGTGGGACCTGAGGTTGGTGTGTTATCTTGGGTCTACAGAGCCTTAGAAGCATTTCCCAATTTTTTTATGTGGTCTTGAAAGGACATGAATTTATTATTACCACTTGTGGTTAACAGATACACATTCAGTCCTAGTGACTGCTCATTCCTTATACATTCTGACGGTTTAAGAAAATAATGAAATCCTTTTCAGGGACTAGTTGTGATTTTTGATACTCATGTTTTTTTCTCAACTGAAAACTGGTACAATTGTTCATCTCAAGTTCTTTTCATCCTGGCCATTCTTCTTAAGAAACTGCACGGTAAGTCTTTCTTTTTGTGACAGTTATTGTCCTTCCCATCAGGAGTTTTTCACTGCATTTTGCCTTTTTTTCCTCTAATCTCTTTGACTAGTGTGTGAAAACATACTTTTTCTTGTATAGTCAGAGAGAAAAGTTTCACTTTAAAATAGTAATTCTCAATGGAGAGTGATTTTTATCCACCCAGGAGTCATTTGGCTATATCTGGAGACACATTTGGCTATGGAAAGCCAGTAACTAGTATCTAGTCTGACAAGGACAAAGTGTCTTGTTAAATATTGTCCAGTGCAAAGAAGAGATATTTGCAGAAGAATAAAATTGGCTTCCTATGCCAAAACCATTGAGTTTAAGTTAATTTGATTTAAACTCAAAATTTGTTTTTTGCTAAGATATTTTCTTAAGAAAACTATTTAATTTTTCTTTTCATATATCTAGTTATAAAGAGATTTTGTCTTTTTTGAGACAAGGTCTTGCTGTGTAGTTCAGGCGAGCCTTGAGCTCAGTTTGTAACCCAGGCTGGTCTTGAACTGGTAATAATCCTCCTGCCTGAGCCTCCCAGGTGTGTGTTACAGGCCTGCACCACCACATCTGGCTTTTGAGCTGTTTCAGTTGCTGCTTTTCTTTACTGAGGTGTTTTTCCACTACAACACTATCCTATGCTACACACTGTAAGTATGAAAAACACAAGAAGACTTTGCCTTTGGTTTTGTCAACAAAAATCAATACCTGTGAATTAAAATAATTAGGGGTTAAGGTTGAAAGTGTTTCATTGTATAAAAGCAGACAGGAAATAGCAGAGGAACTTGGAAGGGTGAATTATTTCTGGCTAGAAGGACACACAAAATATAACAGAGGCACTAGCACTGGAACAGAATCACAATGGGTGCTTGTGATTTAAGCATGAGGAGGTGAGAGAGCTATCAGCGAGCAGAAAAGGAGGAAAGAATATATGGCAGGGACTGATCAAGGGAGAGCTGGCTATTGGCAAGGCTGAAAGAATGGACTAAGCGAAGAGCATGCAGGTCAAGACGAGAGAAGTCCCTGATAGTGACAAAGGCTGAAGTGCGGGGTATTTGTTTTGAGAACAAGTGCATTAAGGTTATGACAGCAGTTGTTACTTTTCTGAGAAAAATATGTCAAAAGTTTCATATTGAACATTGATCAAACCAGAGGGTTTCTTTATAGTGATAAAATCTTGTTTGACACCATCCTGAGTTTTATAAGCATTTTTACTGCTTTTCCATCATCTGATTTCTCATAATCAACAGAAAGAAATTTCTTTTTTTAAATTTTGAATCTGGAAATTCACTTGGAATATGCACATTCTCATAGCTTCAGGGGTCACAGTAACCCGAAAATGCATAATTTAGAAGAAGGCTCATTGATTCACTCCACAGTTAAGAGTAAAAAGAAATGCTAAGCACAGGCAACAAAATTTAATATAGAACATCTTTTCAAAGATAAGAATGTGATATTTCATGGAGGGGTTGTACCCGAGTTCCTCTGGTCCATGAGGGACATCAAATTCCAGTAAGGGTTTTATTTAAACCACTTGTTACTACCTTTCTCTAAATTGGATATACAGAATTAAAAGGGTAAAGTAACAAGAAGAAATTATCTTTTGTTCAAATGATAAAAGGGATAGACTACCAAGGCTATGGTTAAATACTATGTGGACACCATTAGTCAGAAGCATAAGTAATGAGCAGCATAAACCACTTTGCCACTTTCTGTAGACATGGGAGATTAGGAGAAAATGTTAAATTATGTACACGGGAAGAAGAGAGGTGAAAGAAACTATAGGATATGAAGTTGAAATATTCATTTGTTCATCATGAACATTACTAAAAGAGTTACTGCACTTTTTAAAATTAAATGTTTTCATGTAGGTTTAAAAGTAGGGAGTTATATGTCAAATGGTTGATTATCAAATTAGTTTTGGGGATCTAACTGTTTGTAATTATAAAAATATATAGTTATGGATTCTGGTAAGAAGCAACATTGGAAATGTATATGCTATTCACGTTCCTTTGGTTGAGCTAGTAAAAACATCAAGAAATCAATTGAGTTTTCATGGCCATTCCACCTACCTTTGTCTTCTAATACCAGAGTTTTAAGTTTATATCAATAGATGAACTTTTTCAACTTTTCCCTTATTTTCACAGTGCGTAAATTTAGTATGTGCTTAACTTGCTATTTAAATACAAATATTTTCCTGTTGATTTGTTGGCTTGGATATTGTCATTATCTTTTATTATGTTATATTCTTACATGAGTTTTTTAAATTAATAATTGATACATAAGAACATTATAATTATGCATATTAATGGACTACTATGTGATAATCAAAATATGTATAACAGTATCTATCTTTTTTTGTATTTAGGACAGGGTCTATAGGGTCTACAGGTTCTCACTATACAGATGGGACTTGTAACAATTCTCCTGTTCACAGCCTCCCAAATGCTGGGATTATAAACTAATGCCACCACACCCAGTCTTAATCCCCCTCTCAGTGCACTCCCAGGACAGGGCCAGTATGGCAGGCTTGGGGATCAAATTCCAGCCCCTGCTTCTGCCTAGACTGTATCCTTTTTCATAGTGAGAACTTTCCAAATCTTTCTTCTAGCTTTTTAAAAATAGATAGAATATTATTCCTCTCTTAGTCATGCTACTGTGAAATAGCATGCTAGAACTTCTGTATTTACAATTTAACTGTAATTTGAACCCATTGATTAACCTTCATTCTTTTCTTCTTACCTTATGGTTACCATCATTCTACTCCCAACTTTTATGAGATCAATGTCATTAATGTTATATATTTTGCATGTGAGTGAGATCATACAGTACTCTATTTGTCTCTCTGTGCTTAAGTAATTTCACTTAATAAAGTGATCTCCAGTTCTGTTTTATTGTAAGAGATGGAGTCTCATTCTTTTGTGTCACTGAGTAGTGTGCCATTGTATGCGTGTGTATGTGTGTGTGTGCATATCACCTTTTTTAATCTGTGCGTCGACTGGTAGACATTTAGGTGATTTCCTAGTTTTTACTACTGTGAATAAGGATCAGCCTGTGATGTGGTAGGCAGGAAGTAGCTGAACTTCTTTCTTGTTTCCTTTTCATTCCATGTTGTCTGCAAGTTTATTGGTCGGTGCCACCCACAACTAGGGTGGGCCTTCCCTTTTGAGTAAACCCATCCTTTATACCAAGAACCATGCTAGACTCATTCAGTATCGTACACTCATGATCCAGGAATTCCTTAAAACACCACCTGTGAATGCATGAAGTTTGGGGCCATGTATAGATATAACCCATTACACTGGATCAAATGGCATTTCTGTATCTTAACATCATAGAAGATTGTGCACTCTTTTCCAGAATGACTATTGTAATTTATATTCCTACCAGTAACGTAAAAGTGTTCCTTTGCTCCACATTTCACCTGCATTGTTATAAATATTGTTGAGAAACTTTGCATGTACCATTATCCATTTCTTTGTGTGGTTTAGAGAAAGAACAATATATATTTACTCCTCAATTTTTTATTGAGCTATTTGTGTTATTGAGTTTAAGTATTTATATATTCTATATATCAATTCCTTGCCAAATATATAGCTTGCAAATATTTTTTCATTCTGTCTCTACAAGAATTCTTTCTCTTTGAAGAAGGTTTTAGTTTGAAGTTTTCCCATTTGTTTATATTTGTTTGTCTTTCTTGTGATAATTTGGTTATTGATCCCTAAAGCTTTGCTCTCATTTCAATGTCCATAAAATTTCCATTACAATTTCTTTTACTAATTTCATAATATCAGGACTTATATTTATGTCTCTAACTGATTTTGAGTTGATTTTTGTAGCTGTGAGTATATGGGGCCTCTTTTCAGTCTTCTACTTTTGGATGACCAACTTCCCTAGCAGTATTTGTTGAAGATTCTTCTTTCTGCAGTGTGTGTTGTTAGCATCATTGTCAAGGATCAAAGGGTTAAGGTTAAGGGCTGGGGAGATGGATCGTGGAATAAGCGCTTCCCTGGAGAGTACAAGGGCCTGAGTTCAATCCCTGGTTCTGGACAAAAAAAAAAGAAAAAAGAAAAAGAATCAAGGGGCTGGAGATGTGCACGTTCATTTTTAAGTTCTCTATGCCATTCCAAGGGTCTGTGTGCCTTCATTTATGTCAACACCAAATTGTGTTGATTATGACAGATTTGAAGTGTAGTTTGAAGTAAAGTAACGTAATACTTCCTGACTTTCTCTTTTTGCTCAAAAAGGCTTTGGCTTCTTGAAGTCTTTTTGGATTTCTTATAAGTTTTAAGATTGTGTCTTAGTTTTTTTTAAAGTAAAGGTGAGTAAGGCATGCTGCTTAAAACTATCAACTCTAAAGAGACTGTATTTTCATGATTTGTATCAAGCGCATTTGAATTCTTCTTTTTAAATATTTATTCGATACAGGTTCCCACTACACAGTTCGGACTCATAGTGATACCCCTATCTCAGCCTTCCCAGTGCTGGGAAGCCCAGGGGTCTGGAGTCAGCACAGCATGCAGTACCAGGGATTTAACTTGGGTCCTGGTGCTTGCCAGGCAATTGCTTATACTATTGAGCCATTTCACCTACCCCTAAGCACTTTTGAGTTCGTAAGAAATACTTTTTGACAAAGAGGATAGCACTGTATGCACTTTATTTATGTGATCAAATTCCCCTTCCCAATTGTACGGAGTGGTATTTCTTGTAACCCTTTCTACTCCTTATCACCGTTCCTACTGTCTACACTGATGATGATTATGTGAAAGAAGAGCTAAGTACCTACCCAATAAGTATCATCTCATCCTTTTTGCCCCTTCTTATTCACAAAACAGAATTAATTAAAATGGCTTCTGGCCTCTTCGTAAGTAGTACAAACTGAAATTGAAAACTCTTTTGACTTACTGAGGAGGATTGGAACACTTCTGACAATTTTCAGAGCCTCTTTGCAGACCTGATTCCCTGGGGGAGACTTACACATCTCTGCAGGGTTCCACTTAGTCACTGCCATGTGACTTGAGGTAGCAAATGAGACATGCATGGAAAGGATGAGTCACTTCCTAGCTGTGGTGCTCAGCGCTGGTGTGTGATTCACAGTGTTCTCTTTTCCCTTTGCTGCAGGGACAGGCGATGCTTTATATAGAGACTTCAGAAAAAGCTGCTCAGATGGCATGAGCCCAGGGAAAATGCTATCTGAACATAGGGCAGAGATAAAGTTGACCCTCAATGAATACAAGCAATAAACCAGAGATAAATATTTGTTGTTGGAGACCACAGAGATGTTGTGGTTATAAAATGCACAACTCCCCCAGGAATTGTGTGAGGCACAAACCATCAAACATACTCGATCAAAGTCTATTTGAAATGCCATGGTTCGTCTTAGGCCTTCCCCTGCCATGGATGTAGGTCACAGCAGTCCCTGTTGCCTCTCAAGCCGGTCTGGCTTCCTCATCCAGGGCTCTGTCAAAACTGCTCTGAGATGTTGTAAGCTGCTTAAAGCAATGTGTACTTTTTAAAAATCCCTACAAAGATGATATGTACTAAACGGGTGTTTGAGAAGGCTGAATGGATGTTCTCACATTTGGATGTATTACAAGCGAGGTATCTGCAGGTTATGCCAGTGGACTGCTGTATGTTAATGTAAACAGGAAAGGACAGAGTTGCACCTCTGAGGCCTGCGGCTCTGGGAGAAAGGGGATGCTGCTGTTAGAGTCCTGTAAAATCATTGTGCTCGAGTATGCCAGCATCAGATACTGTTTCAAGGGAGATTTTTTTTATAGTTTTAGAATTTTCTGAGTTGTTCTCTCTAATGAGTTACACTGCTTAACATAAACCATGTGGACCAGGGCAGTAAAACTATCTTGAGGATGTAAACAAAATTCAATCAGATTTTGAGGACTAGTCTTGCAAGGGAGTTTTAATTTTTGGCTTTTGTGCTGAGGACCGAACCTAGGACTTCCAGCTTGCTAGGCGAATATTCTACCACTGAGCCAAATACCCAGCCTGAGGCCTAGTCTTATAAATGAAATACTCTACTCTATTTTAACTAGAATTACTGCTTTGATGCAAAGAGAGTCACTGGGAATATTAATTAGGCTTTTATATTTAGATGCGTCCATTGTTTTCAGTGTCATAAAGATATTCAATGCTTTATAGGTTTCTAATTGACATTTGCCACAAAAGTTAAAATACTATTTATGTTATTTTTTTCCAAAGATATGGTTTCTTTCCTGCACCAATATGTCTTAAATACTTCTCTGTGTCATTCATGCATTGAATATGAACCTATCTTAAGATACACAGGTATTTTCAGATAAGAGTTTTATGAAGTATTACTTAACAAAATGGGTATATCTTATGTTATTTCACATAGGCTGATGAATAATATCTTAATGTATTACATTGAAGATTTATGCTTCATTTCACTATTAACTGAGAATTACAGGTTGAATTTTGATTCTATCAGGTGCCATGAACAATACATCACCATTAGTGAAAAAATAGTTTGTATTTTTTCATATGCAATCTTAATCATTTGAGATTAAATCTCTTGTATGTTTTTCCACATGAGTTTGATTCCTAGTACCAAATAAAAAGGAAAGAAAAGAATGTTGAAACTTACATGAGAAAACTCCCTTCCCAAAACAGGACTACTATGATTCTTATCTCAATAATTTCACATAAGTAGAAACCAATTGTGGCTGGAGAGTTGAACAATTTTTTTGGGTACATGGGTGCACACATGCATGTGTGTGAAATGTACCCACCATCTAGTATTCTAAGTGCTCCTCTTTTAGAGCTCTAGAAAATTTCATTTGTGGATATCCTAATTTATTTGTCTGTTTTCTTGTTGATGAGCGTTGTTGTTTGTCTCCATCTTTGGTTAGTGGCAATAATTTTGCTATGAACATTCTTAGAAATACTTTTTAGTGGACAAGGTAGGAATTCATTTTATTCCTAGCCTTAGGACAGATGTGACACAGGACACAGGTATGTTTAGTTTTAGTAGAAACTGCTAATATTTCTCAGAAACAACTGAGAAGATTTGTATTTCCAAGATGAATATGGTGCGTGTGGAGTCCAGCTGCTCCATATCCTTATCACCATGGGATGGAGGTAGATTTTGTGGAAATGGAAAAGGGGCTGGGGAGTGGGAAAGATGGGAGAGAAAAGGAGGGGAGGGGAAAGTAAAACTCTTGAAGATGCAATGTGTACATGTATCTCATCCCAAACATGACTGTACTTATTATGTCTTAGAAACATATTTTAAGCCGGGCGTGGTGGCACATGCCTGTAATCCCAGCACTCGGGAGGCTGAGGCAGGTGGATTGTTGTGAGTTCGAGACCAGCCTGAGCTACAAAGTGAGCTCAAGGCCAGCCTGAACTGCATAGTGAGACCCTGTCTCAAAAAAAAAAAAAAAAAAAAAAAAAAAAAAAAAAACATATTTTAATAAAATAAAAATTAAGGAAATTACTAAAATATTTCAGTAGTTTATAATAACTATTGCATATAGTAATGAAAATATTTTAATGAGTTAAATAAGATATACTACTAAAATTTTAGAGAGCAAAAAGATCATTGTTAATGCATGTAGCTTTAGCTTTCTAGTGGTACATAAGTATATCTCCTTATAATTTTGTTTATTTCCCAGATGATTACTGAGAATAAGAGCCCTTTCCTGTTTGAATATTATGTTAAGTGTATACTGTACTTAACATTTTTATACTGACTTATTTGTATTAATTTATAAGATATTTCCTATAATTATATATGTCCTTTGTCATTATATGTTTCATATATCTTTACCTTCTATATGGCTTACCTTTCAATTTCTCAAGTTTGTATTTTGATTAAAAGAAGCTCTTAATTTTAATGTAGTTTAATCCTTATCTCTTTATGATTGAGGTATCCGAGTCTTTTTAAGAGAATGAATTATGCCAAGTCCTCTCAAAGTGAAAAGATATTCCATAGTAGTTTCTAGACATTTATTAATTCTTATCTTTTGCATTTAGACCCACTATTTAGAAATGAGTTGGTTCACAAAATAAGATAGACCCCAGTTACCATTTCCTCCTTGCATGGACATCTAATTGTGTCATCGCTACTTACTGAAAACATTGTTTTTTCCTCCCTGCGTTGGAGAGCTACTTCTGTGCTAAGATGCACGGTTATGTTAGTGAATTTGTTTATGGATACCTCCTCCTGTGGTCTGATTTCCTGTCAGTACCAGAATCTGTCAATTTATACTGATATCCTTAACTACCATATGATTTCATTATTTCTGCAGTAGTTTTAGTGTCATAGAGCTCTAAATTACTACCATTATTTAAAAATTTTTATTCTGACATAATTTTTCTTACCTGTAAAAGAGTCAAGTTCTAAGACATAGGTTATTTCCTAAGAATATTGTTAAAATGTTCATATTTGTAAATATTACTTATAAGACCACTAATGCCACATTGAAACAGAGCTTTATGAGTACTTCAAATGAAAAATAGAGGAGTTTGAAAGGTCTCTAAGTGTGTCAATATATTTTTCATTTAAATGAGCTAAAAATATCCATTGCACACTATACCTAAGTTTTTTAATCCTACTTGATGTACATTGTATGGAAGTACTAAAAAAATCCATAAATAGTATACAGAATTTATTTGTCAGTTTAATAGGTATGTTATAACAACATCTCAAGCTTGTGCCCAAAAATCTCAAAGAGCTATTTTGGGGGAAGTGAACTGTTACAGAGAAAAAGAAAAAAATAGTTCATTATGTTCCCACTAGCTGTTTGAGAAAGTTCAGCCTTCCTTGTGCATAGTTTCTCTGTATAACACTTGGTAGATTTGTAATGCTTTTGCTGTCACCTCTAAATATCATTACACCTTAGAGAATCTGCAGAGTTATATAACACTGCGATTAAACAGAATCACACTACTTTCATAGCACAGCCTCGGAGTTTTGCTGATGTAGAAAATGCAGAATCTCACGATCTCCAGCTGTCTTACCTAAAGTTTATTAGGAAGAAAGAAGGTGCACCAACAGCTGAAAAATATTAAGATAAATTTCTTCCACAGTATAAATGAGAGAGAATGGACAAAAATACATTAGGCTCCCCTAGCCTCACGTATAGTCCCTTTCAAACAATATTTTCTGTAGTTCTTGGCTCACTGCCATGGAGGAATCTGGAACTGGAATGCAAATTGATTATTAACAAAAATAGAGACTTAATTTGGAAATGAGTAAGGTAATTAAGGAAGAACAAGAGCATCTCTAATCTCTGAGGTCTTCTGGGGAGTGAAGTGAACCAGATTTGTAGATCATATGGCTGTAGATCATATGGTGCTGGAGTGAAAAAAAATACACAGTAGGAAAATTATTCTTTGTTTCAGGAATAAAAATGTTATGTTTTCATAGTTGACATTTCTGTCACACTCCAGTTACTGAAGCAAACTCCCCTTTCTTCATTAGCAATGAATGGCATTCGCATTAAAGCTCAACTATTTAAGCAGCGCAGCAGACATTACTTATACAGGTCAATTACAATTTTTAATAATTAAAAACAAGGAAGAAAAATGTTCGTAGTCTCACATGACACTGTCTAATTTGGTGATTTTCACACATCTCAAAACTGAGAGTTGAGGCTGAGAGCAAACAGTTACACAGCCTGGCTGACACATCCCGAGTGCCTGCGAGCGCCACTGCAGGAGTCACATAACCTTCCTCCCGGAGCTGACGCCCGCTCCGGAGAGCAAGCTTCTATCTCCTCATGCCTCGCAAACCTCGCCCGACGGCGAGCGTGTCTGTGTTGTTTAGTACCTGTTCTTCTTTCACATTGCAGAATCAGAGAGTGTCGGATACATAATTATTTGCTTGCTTGGCTGTTGTTTTTTAAACCCCATTTTGAAATTTCTATTTTCACTTCCCAAGCTGGATTTCCTCTCAGTGGTCCTGTGCTAATTATGTGGGTCATCAGGTGTTCCAGCAAGGCAGGCAGTGACAGGTTGCTCCTCGCTTAGGTGAATTCTTCAAAAATATTTCCTTCCTTGCAGTATGCAGAACCCCAGCAAGTCAATGTTTCAGTCTGAAGAATATGAACTCATGGGGGATGGGTATCAGCTAATATTCCTACTTGGAGCTGAACTTCATTGTTTTAATTTTTTTCATATGTGTGCATATATGTGCATGTATGTTTGGCTGCATATGTTTTGTGGTTCGTAACGCAATCAATTAGTTCATCCATCCGCTGTTCCCAGTACTGAGGAAATGAGGTAAAAGGTGATTGTGTTTAGAGGGGACCATTTTTTATTCTGTCATTTGGATAGAGCACTGCGACTTGTTAGAGAAACTACTTCATGTTTTTTTTCTTTTTCTCTTATTTTTAAGAAGTGTTTTTGTTACAGAATTTTCAGTCCTTTAGCCTAATTTTATTATTTTAAGAAGTTAGGTTTATATTATGCTAGGGTAGAGCCCCTTGATAATCCTGTTGGTTTGTAGTCTTCTGTCACTCACTGGCCTTCTGAGGTTAGCATTAATTCCCTCAGAAGTATGACCTTCCATTTCGCCAAACATAAGTGGCATCCAGCATATCTATGACAGCTGATCTTGAATTACATCCAACAAATGCCCAGATAGCTTCAAGGACCTTACTTTTAGGTGTGTCTATGAGGCTGTTTCTGGAAGACATTTGAATTTTCAGAGAGATTAAATAAAGAAGAGCGTGTTTCCCAACCCACTGTGGACCTAGCTACAACACAAAGGTAGAAGGAGTGCAAATATACTCTCTTATTGAGTGGAGAGAAATGCTTTCCTGCCCTCAGAAATTGCCATTACTGCCTCTCAAGATTTTGAGTTTAGATGGAAGCTACATTATTGGCTATCCTTGGTCACTAGCTTATGGGACTTGCCAGTATCCATGATTACCTTTGCCCCAAATCCCTCATAATAAGCCTCTTCCTATATACAGGAATGTGATCAAAAGATACATGAATATTCACAAAGTTAATTACAGCAAAATACACATTTTCTTTAGCTTGCCTCAGAAGCCTCTGTCTCACTTTAAATATACTCTTTCCATGGTTCTTGGTGCTTTCTGAAGTCATTCTGTAAATGTGGTTTCATGAATGTCTTTAGGTGACACATTTTAAAACATGGCAAATTCTGGTGCTGAATGTCCTACAGTGCAAACCTGGGCACTGAAACCATGACACTGTGTCTTCAGCTATTTTAATCTCCACATCTGTCACTGTGTAATTTCTGGATCTTCCCCAAAGTCAGAATGTGGCTATGGGAGGGAAATATTTTGAATCAATTCAGGACATAGAGGAAGCCAGGGTAGTACAGCTAAAGACACAAAAGAAGATTTCCATAACTGCTTCAGAAAGTGGCAAGAACAATAAAATTGTGTTCAAGGGGAGCTTGAGAGGGATCGATTGCAATACATCTCTTACTGTAACACATTTTTAAAAAATTAAAAATACCCTGAACTTTCTCTTCATGCCTTGTACATTAAGCCACAACAGAAAATTTACATTCAAGTGGTTCAGATGCTTGAGCCAGTATCATGTTTATATGAAGCAGTTCCCTGTCCTATTTCAGTTCTGAGTACATCCATAGCCCAGACTTGTCCTGACTGCTCTTAAAGTCTCCACATTTAGGAGAAGGGTTGGAGCAATTCTCAGAGTACTTTTAATGCCCTGTATGGTGAGGCGGATGGTCTTCAGCTCTGGCTGGATTTAAAAGTAACCTGAAGCATGATTTTTATGCCAGATCAATTCACTTTTGATATAGGTATATTTTTAAAGATCAGCAGGCCAATATAATAATATATAGGTGGTATAAGGATCATCACTCTGGTTGTGTTTAAATACTCCCTCATTTTCATTCTACTTTGACATAAATTGGTGAGTCTGCCTGTGAATTCAGGCCTGTTCTGTGTCCTCTGGCAACTGTAACAGGCTTTAAGCTCAGGGCTCAGTCAGGAGACATCAGTGACTTTAGAGATAAATTATAACTGATGGGAAATCTGAAGCTTACTGGCTAAACAAAATAGGAATTTTTGCAAAATAATATCAAAAGTATCTGAGATTATGCATCACTTTCACTAGAATAACATTTTCATGGATTTATTATGAACTTCACTGTCCAATAAAAGATGCTCTAAGTACCTAAAATCCAAATCCTTTGTTGACTTTAGTCTGAGCTGAGCCTACATTCAGCCTATTTACATCCTCAGTGGAGAAGAGATTCTTGTGTGTGGACTGACTTGTTCCAGAACATCCGGCCTATCACAGCAATCTGAAGGTAGAATCAGTTTTAACTTCACAAGAGAACTGAGGGTAGGGAAGAGTGGGTCTCTTCTACAACACAATTAGCATAAAAATGCCTGAAGGGAAGAAAATAATTCTTTTACTCTTATGTTCAATGTACATATATATTCACTTAGGACCTCTTAAAAATGTTGTCAAAACACTGATCTGAAGTAGCCAGAGTGGTTATTGCCACTTTGCTCTTCACACAGTTAGGGACATGTCTTCAGAGGAGAAATCATTCTAGGCTGGGTATCTATATAAAATCATAAAACTAATTGCTCACACTATATTGTGACTAGGCTAAGAGGACAAAACATTTTGGCTTGGTCTTCCAAATTCAGCAAGGTCCCAGGACATGAGGGGACTTTTCTACAGAGTTCTAAATTTGGTGAGTCACCCAACCAACCCCCTGAGCAAAGAGATTATTGGTCCTCAAAATACAGGAGTTGACCAATGTGTGTCATGCTAGGTAGAGAGTCACTGAAGGGAAAAGTGTTCCTATGCTTCCAAGAAGTGTCGTGTGGTCTGGCATAGACCATGGGCCACGCTAACAGATGGCATATCTGACAGAGGATAAACTGAATGAGCTCAGAGCTTCTGACCGTGACCCCAGAACAAGAGCCTGAGCACAGTTACCTGAACTTAATGTCTCAGGAGGTAAATTACAATGGACAAAGCTCTCACCTTATTGTCATTTTCTTTAAAAGCAGTTTGATGGTTGTCTCAGAGTGGGGAATATAAGGAGGGGAGAGATTTTTATGTAGGAAAAGAGTAAATTGAAGGTCTTACTGAGTTTTATCAAAAATTAATAAATCAGTTTTGACCTCTGCAGCCAGCAGACTCTAGCAATTACAAGGGCAAAATGAGCTATACTATGTAGAATTAGAAAGACCAAGCCAGCTAAACTGGAACAATTAGGAAGACATAAGAAAAGGAAGTTCCTAGGTATGCAATTAACATAAGAATAACAAACTTCCCCTTCACTCCCTCTATTAGTTACCTGTCCTTAAGGCCCCACCCATAATGCTACCTTCCACCAGAGGACAAAGAAAAGTCACATGAGCAAAAGAAATCAAAGATTAGGATGAAAGAGCAGCCAGGGAGTCAGTCAGATTCCAGGATAGTTGGTGGGACAAATAACTCAATTGAAATAGCTGCAGACAACAAATCCACCAGTAGTTCACATTTCAATTCTCCCTACTTCCTCAAAGTAGCTTTCTGTCATCTCTCTTTTTCTTCTTTCTCATCTTCACATAAATTCTCATATTTTATTAAAGGAAACTAGAAATGTACACAGGATGCCTCTGGAGAGGTGGTATTTGCTTGGCTGGGAATGCTTTGAATGAAATCAGTTCTGTCCCTTTATTCCCTTTCCATTTTTCATCTCTTTTCTGCAATGACCCCAGCAATGTGATCCGGTGTGGAAGCAACTCACTGCTTAGATTTTTGTTAGTTCTTTCTTATGAAAATGAAGCAAAATAAAACAAAAAGTATCACATCAAATTAATTTCTCAAGCTAATTTTCATCAAATTGAACTGACAAGCCAAGTTGCTCTTGCACATCCACCAGGTATAGAAATCAATTTGTAATCAAGAATTTGATCAAGTCCTTTCTGATTTGGGGGGAATGAAATTTGCTAAGAGTAGTGAAATGAAGATACATGATTTTAAAAGGGCTTCTAGCTATACATTTCTATAAATTTGAACCTAACTTCATTTCTCTTTATGTGGATTTCTATAATATTGAAATATATGTCTAATGAGGTTTAAGTGTCAAAACAAATGGCTCTATTTACCTGTAATCCTAAGACTATCCAGGTGTTTGCCTATATTACATGAAATTATTGTGGCTTATTTTAGTCTTAGAAGATTCCTGGTTTAGATGATAAAGTACAGGCTCATTGTAGGGACTATTTTTTTTTTTTTTTTTAGGAAGCAGGCATTTTTAACTAGCTGAGAAAAATCATAAAAACACCATGGAGATACCTTAGTTTGTTTTTCTAATAAGATTGTTGGTTTGATCTCAAATTCCAGCATCTCCATCTTCATCAAAATGGCTGATGTTTTTCTTCCTTACCCCTGGTGGAAATAATAATTTGAAGGGCACCAGGAAGTTACTTGCCTCTTTGAAGCATTTTCCAAGAATATAGAACTTATGAATCAGATCCTCCTTGTGGGTAATGCCATATTTTCCAAGAGATGAAGCAATCAATGAACTATCTCTCAAGGCAATTCACTTATTGATTTTGCCATAGTCACACTTGTATATTAGTTCATTTATTGACCTCACACCTGGGTATCTCCATGGTTCCTCAATTCTCTGCATGTTAATTGAAGCACTGATAAGCTTAACAAAGGTGCCATTGAAGATCTGGGAATGGTAAGTAGCTGCCACACCTTGAGAACCTTTGAGCTCACAACATTGATTCCTCTGATCTGGATGACAAATTCAATTTGGATTCTGTTGGTCCATAGAAGTTGCCAGCCTTTCTTGCCAATCCAGCCAATCAAATCTCAGTTCTGTGTGTCTACACTCCTTGTGATGGGCCTCAGGTCGTCAGAGATGAGCTTCCTTTCTGCTTTTCAAAGCATCTTTCAGATAAGCTTTTTTCTCAGGTGCTTTACCTTCAACTCTGAGAAATGCCTTCACTTTTTCTTAAGGGTTTTTCAAACAGCAGGAACCTTCTTTTTCTTCTCTTTGACATTTTCTGTAGTGCCATCCAGAAAAAGGGAAGTCAGGGATTATGTTAAATGAGAAGAAACCATGTTCTTCTACTACTAATAATAATTAATATTTATTGAGCACTTAAAAAGTAAGAGACTCTATTTCAGCGTCCTAAATATTTTAATCCACTTATTCTTTCCAACAAATCTTTGAGTCAGGCAACATTGTCAACCCAATTTTTAAAATGTATTTATTTTTCTTTTTTAAAGAGAATAAAAGATACTAAAAGAAAATGAGAAATGATATAGAATTTCACTAAACAGAATGAAAGAAATCCAACAATGGTTGTTACATTGCATATTGTTGTTTTCAAAGTCGTTGTTCAGATTGCTAGATATAAGCATGCAAAATTGGTAAAAAAAAAAATTGGTCAAAAAATTAAAAAGAAAGATAAAAAGTTAAGTATTGAGGATTCCTTTTGTTTGTTTTTTGTATTTAGTGCATGGTCTACAGGGTCTATAGGGTCTCACTACACAGATTGGACTTGTAGTGATTTTCCTGCTTTCAGCTTCCCAAGCACTGGGATTACAGGCCTGTGCTACCACACCCAGTCTCAATTGCCATCTCAGCATACCCTGGGGGATGGCAGAGTGGAGGGGGGAGTGGAGCTGGCACAGCAAACCAGGGATTGAACCTCTGACCCCTGCATCTGCCTAAATAGTCTCTTTAATCTGCTGAGCTATTTGGCCAATCAGCAGTGCAATTATCCAAGTTATCTGTGTATATATGTACATATTTTCCCCTTCCTTTCTTTCTTCCTTCCTTCCTTTCTTTCTTTCTTTCTTTCTTTCTTTCTTTCTTTCTTTCTTTCTTTCTTTCTTTCTTTCTTTCTTTCTTTCTTTCTTTCTTTCTTTCTTTCTTCTTTTCTCCTTTCCCTCATCACAATGGCTCATTCTTTTTGAACAGATCCTTTCTGCTTTACATTATCTGTTGTACCTTTCCAATTTTATTAACTCTTTTAGGTTCTTACACTAGGGAGACAGTCTGATGTTTACATGTGAGTCTAACTTATTTCACTTGTGGGTATAGTCTCCAGTTGCATCCATTAACCTATAAAAGCCTCGAGCTTATCTTTATAACTGAGTAATGCTCTACTGTATAAAAATACCATATAAGTTTTATCCATTCCTCAATTGATGGGCATTTGGGTTGTCAACTCAAATTTTAAATGACAATGAGATACAAAAATGTTTAAAAACTTTTCAAATTTCATAGAGCATATAGGTCACACAGCAGTATATTCTACTGCATGTAGGTTTTAGTATGTTTGCTAACTGAATTTATGTTTTGTTTTTATGTATTTGGTACAGGGTCTTTAATTTTTTATGTATTTGGTACAGGGTCTTACTATACAGTTCAGATTTGTAGTGACTGTCCTGTTTTCAGCCTCCCCAGAGCTGGTATTATACGTATGCATCACCATGCCTGGTTTCAGTGGCTGGCTCTGTGCACCTGGGGTGGGGCCAGAGCTGCATGTGGTACCGAGGATTGAACTTTGGTCCCTGCGCTTGTCTAAGCAGGTGCTTAGTCTGCTGAGCTATCTTGTCTGTCCTGCTAACTAAATTATTGTTTAAATTAATAAACATAGCAAGGGAAGCATTAAATGGAAAGTATTTTCAAAGTTTGGGACTCAAATAATATCAACAATATCTAATAGTAACTCAAACTGCAAAGTAGAAGATGCCAGTTATAAAAGACCAGTATAGGAAAATTCTTACGAGGAATAATACAAAAAAAATTACTATACCACCTTTGATTCCTGAGAAGACCATTTGGTATCAAGGCTTTTCCCACCTAAACTTAAGCAGTTTATATGAGAAAATGAAATTTTAATATTTATAGGTATAAATTCTTCTTTCAGAATTTACTTAGTAAGTATTCTGTATGTTTAATAAAGTGTTTGTTGTTCCTTGATATATATAAATATAAATATAAATATATATATATATATCATAGTTGTTCTCAAAATACTAATGATTATTTGAATGTCTTGAACAACTGTTTCCTTATTTATTTATTTTATTTTTAGAACAATATGTGACTAACTTGTCTGATTCCAATTATGTCTAGGGATTCCCAACACATATCTGCTGTTTTTACTTCCTGGAGGAAAGGCCTAAAAATTCCTAGTTCTGATCATCAGTACAGATGAACCTTAATGGCAGGTTCCTATGTAAAAATTATAGAAAGATCACCTATGGGAGAAGTTTTGCACTGTTGCATAAAATTAACAATCTGAAAGATTTTGTAGTGATAAAATGTTCAATTCCACAATCATAAATCCATTTGAATACTCGTGAAATACATATACATACTGGAAAAATGCTGTAAGTTTACAGTAGGTGACTGAGTTCACAAAAGCTGTGATTTACAAAACAATTAAGTAGTAAACCTATTGAATTTCCCAGGATGCACTTGCCCATTCTGACTCTAATTTATTGTCATTAACCTTCATGGGAAGAAGCAGTGCTAGGAATATGTTTTTTGCTCTAATGATTTACATGAAAACAACTAGAATTACATTTATCTACCTTTATTTACCCTTGTCATGTTTTCTAATATGCAAATATGCATTCATCCTCATTAAACAAATTGGAGAATCTATGTATATTTTAATAATACAAATTATTTTATTATTAATGTGATTCATTGAAACAGTAAATTTTATTGCTTTGGCCACAGAGTTACAAGTCTGTCACATTTTCTCATGACTGACAGAGAGCCCTTGCTCGGGACCAGCTGTTGGAGCCGCACACTCAGTGCTGAGGCTTTCTAGAGGCCTCGGCTATCACATTTTTATCAAATGTGAGTTCTCTTCTGTACGTGTGCATATTGTGCAGAGAACAGAGGAGCTCACAGAAGCCCCTAGAAGGCATCTGTTCTTTATAGTGAGATGAAGAAGCTGCAGAAGGGTTGTGGAAACTTGGTGAAGCTTGTTGTCACTCAGTAGGAAGTGTTTAGAAGTTTGCAAAGAACAGAATTACAATTTGTCAAATGCTGCAAATTTCGCCATGAGCATACAAAGTTTAATTTCACTGTTGCTTTAAATAGGATTGCATTTAATGAACTTTCAAAATGACCAAACTTTTTTTTGTAAAACACTAAAAATTCCAGCACAGGAATTCACAGTCACTCAGGTGAGACTCCTTCTCCTTTCACTTTTGTGTGTGTGTGTATGTGTGCGCACGCGCATGCGCGTGCGTATGTGTTAGGGATGGCTGTGATAGAGTGGAACAACTTTTTAGAAGTCCCAATCATTAAAGTCAAGGCACTTACTTTATTGATTAGAATGAAGAAAGTTTTCTTCTTTAATTATATATTTTTTCAGGCTTTCATCAAGTTCTTTAAAGATGCTATGGAAATAAAGGAGCTAAGACCAGGAGTATAGCTCAGCGGAAGGAAGTGGGAGGCCCTGAATTTGATTCCATAAAAAAAAAAAAAGTTTATAAAGAAATAAAGGAGTCAGCTTCAACCTGCAAGTCTGGATTGTAAAATGCTTTTCTTTAAAACAATCTACAGCCACGACGAATTCCTCCTTTGGTCATTCTATATGCTGGACTAGTTAGAATCAGTGAAGAAATCCTGGAAATCCAGAAGTAGTAACATTTTTAGCATGGTAGCACTTTCTTCTTCTCTCCCTTTTTCATTGTGTTCTTATTGTGTATACTTTTTCTTAATAATACAGTCTCAGTTACTCTTTTCTTGTTGCTGAGACAAAATACCCAACACCCAAAATGAAGAAAGGAAAGGTTTATTTAACTCACAGTTAGTGGAAGCTCGAGTCCATACGCAGCTTGTTCCAAGGCAGAGTGTCACAGGGCAGAGGGCAGCCATTCATGGTGGCAGAAAACAGCAAAACAGCAAGAGCAGGGGGGGGGGGGGCTATCGGTAACTATAGCAGAGGTAAGCCTCTCTCCTCCTCATATTGCCCAGATGGGTGCAGCACTCCATCTGTAATCCCAGAAGTACTGAGACCCCATAATCCCAGCGTTGGATCATGAATTAGTCACAAACTCTAGAATCAAGCTCCAGTGACTGCATGAAGCTTTGAGGGGACAGCTACACACAAACCATAACAAATACATTGACGACATATCATCTTAAGGCATCTTCTTGCTGTCTCTCTGCAACTTGGTGCATTTGCTTTGGTTAGAGTGAGACTGTGGTGCTTTGAACAGAGAAGCGTTTGGTAAATAAACGCTCAGGAGTCACCCACATAAGTTAGTGCAATCATCTCTTCCACCAAATAATTTAGGACTATAAAATACAAGAATATTAGGTCATAAACATGTTTCTTTCATGAAGGAAATACTTTTATTCTCCTCTGTCAGAAGTATAAGCACACTACAGACATGAGCACACAACACTGACATGAAAGAAGTTTGATGGATATATGACTTTATCACAAACAGATCTAGGTGCTGGAAGGAGTTGCTTAAACCCAAATCTTACTGCAGAAGTCATCTGCTGGCCTAATGGGCTGCTGGGCCTTTGAGAGATGGACTCATCTTTCCTTTTTCCTCTTGGTATATGATTCTTTTAAGAGACTCTGAATGCCCTCATAAATTCTACGTTCTTTCTTTATTTTGATTTTATTGATTTCTTGTTCAAAATAACTGGGATTTTCTCCTGTAGTAGGAAATAGTATTTTCTATAGTCTATTTCCTGACATCTTTAATTCTTTAAATATTGTTTCATGGGTTAGTTGTTCTTCCTCTCTGGCTAGCTATGAAATGCAAGTGTCTCAAAGGCCACATCAGTAGCTGTGGAGATTCACATGTCTTTCAGGAAGGGAGTCTGAACCATAGGAACCAACTAAGCTTGTTATCGCTGCTCCTCACAGCATGCTCCTGGCGTGCAGGGTCTGGGTACCTCCTGTGGGTGCTCAGAAACGTCAATGGGCTTTTGTAGACTTGCAGGACTCAGGAACAGGTTCATTTCTGTGGCTTATGTGACTTTACTTACCACACGGGGCAGTTGGCATCTGCAGTGTCCCTCAGAGCCTGCTGTGATGTGGGCTTGTTGCTCAGCAGATGCTGCTGTCAGAGAACGCTGGAGTTGCAGGGAGTGTTCTGTTTGGAGGAAGGCTATTAGAAGGAGTGTGGCCTTATGAATGTGCTGGGACCCCAGTGCCACTTTCTGGCTGCTAAAAGATGAGTAGTTTTCTCTGCCAGGCCCTTCCTCTGGGATTCTTCTGTCCCAGGACAAATAGGAAATAATTTTAAGCCAGTTGATTATAGACCGAAACCACTGACGTCTTGAGCCAAAACAAACTTTCCTTCTTTTCTGATTCTTGGGAATTTGATACAGTGTTAGAAAACTAAAGAAAAGAAAACAAAACTCTTCCTAACAGTCTCTATCAGGAAGTGATAAACCTTACATTTTTTTTTTCCAGAAGAGACCTTTCTTGAATATTTTTAAGAATTTTAGCTGTGACACTGAGCTGAAAATCTGAGCTCTTTCAGGGTTAAACTGGTTTCTTTCCCTATTGTTCACTAAATGCAAACTGGGAAGGAGGAGATGATGTTTCCTGTAGGCCTCTGACAAACTTGTTCTGGGCTGGTTTTGAATGAGCACTTAAAGGGTGCTTCCAGGGAACTTTGTATCTATCCCCAAAACTGATGAAAAGACTCATTAGTTTCTCAGGAAAACTATCTTCCTTAGTGAAAGGAAAAGAACCTTTGGGTCATTAGTACTAATCAAAGGAAATATGGATACTTTCAGGCTATTTTCAATTACCATTTATATGAGGTTTCACTTTTTACCATTAAGTGTAATCAGAAACTATTTAAAAGTAGTTAATCTTAATATAGATCTATTTTCACTATAAAGATTTCATTCTAACTCAGGATAAAGTTCTTGATCAAGGAGGAATCTTTAAGGCACCATTTTGAAATTTTTTGCATGTAGGGAAGGGACTCTACTCTCTTGCAGACCAAGCCTAAGAATTAGATGGACTTAGATTAACAGTAAATAACTATGAATTGTTTATGTGTACTTGGAAAAGCCATGGGAGAATGACTGCCCCAAGTGAGAGACCTAAGGGATGTATACTAGGTGGATGAAAGAATGGAGATTGTGGGAGAGCAGCTAAGAGAGGTCAAAGGTCAGAGAAGGGTCAGAGTGTTAACAGAGTCAGTAGGTCCAGATTTTTCTTGGGGTCAGCTCTCCATGTTCGATCATGAGAATATTTCCTTCTTTTTGGTTCAAAGACAGCATATTTTGTCTGAGCGTTTTCTCCATTGGTACAGGGAAAGCGGTATCCCTGTTGGTTTTATCAAGGGTCTTAATTTCAAATAACTCTCATAATTGGTCCTGGCCTCTATAATAGAATGTGTATTCTGTGACAAAATTAACTTTTGTTTTAAAATTCCTGGCTACTCCTTTAAAAGACTCTAACACATCACTCATAATTTATTTCTAAATAATTTGGATTTTATCTTTTTTATTTGAGAAATTTCCCTAAGATGAGTATAAAAACATAATTTTTTTTTCTGATTGTAAAGATAGGCTAATATTTGGAATTACAATTTTAAAATACTATTTATTGCTGCAAGCACAAGGATCTGGATTGGATCCCCGATGTGCTGGCCCCGCCCGCAGTGCACAAAGCTGGCCATCAAGACCCAGCCCTGGGGATCAGCGAAGGGGTGCTGAAAACAGGAGGATAACTATGAGTCTGAGCTGCGTAGTGAGACTCTGTACCAAATACATTAAAAAAATAAGCCACTCTCTTCTTTAAAAATGCAGAGCAGAACAACATGAAGTGTGTTTTGCTGAGGGAGTGCTAGTTACAAAGGTATGAAGGTGAATACACAGTGTCCTATGTTGTTTCTGTTCATCTTAGTTTCTTTACTCTCAGAAGGAAGCTTCTTCCTTCAGAAGATGAAGAACAGAACACGAGTTTTCTAAAGGGAAGTCTGAGGTGATGCTGTAGAACCTTGGGGGATTATTACACACCCTTGACAATTTCTTCACAATAAAACTTGAAACTCTGGTAACTGCAAAAGCAGCCAAGTGGCTTCCTTCTGGCTACTCCATGCTGTGTTCAGTGCACCCCCAGAAAGCCTCCTGCAGGCATGGGGCAGCCTTGAAGTTTATGATGGATTATTGTGGGTGTCAATACTGCCCAGATACCTGGGGCAGGTAATCTGCATTACAATATAAGGAGGGAAGAAAGGCTGGCTGGCTGCCTCAGCTGCTGCACCTTCCTTGCTCTCTGCTCTTTACCTCTGCCATGAAAGGCTGCTGTCTGCCATGTGCCATACTGCCTTGGAGCCAGCTGGGTATGGACTATGACCTCTGCTAACTGTGAGCCAAATAAACCTTTCCTTCTTTAATTTTGGGTGTCATATATTTGTCCCAGAAGTGAGAGAAAAGTGATACACTCCACAATGCAGGCTCTCATGTTGATCTTTCCCATTGACCAGACTGATTAAATAAGGCCAGAAGAGTTTATCAGTAGACTTTGGGGGCAATGTGATAAATCATTAATAAACCAATGATGCATTGGAAATGCTTCATGATTGACTGTCTTTAAGAAAGGCATTATGTGAGCTGGGTAGTGGTACATACCTGTATGCTCATACGCTCAGGAGGCTGAGGCATAAGTATCACAGCTTGAGATCAGCCTGCACAACTTAGTGAGACTGTGATATAAAACCAAAATTAAAAATCTTGAAAGGTAGCTTATTGGTAGAGCACTTGCCTCATAAGGCTCTGGTTTAATCTCTAGTGTAAAAGAAAACCATATATATATATATATATATATATATATATATATATATATATATATATATATACTATAATAATAATTTATTGTAATTTTGTCTGACATAAATTCGTATTCCACACTATTTATTTCCAGAAGAATGAATTGAACAAAGTCTGTAGTACAAAATGAATACAGCTATTTGATTTTGAATTAAGGCTTTTATTGATTTTGGATGAATTCTTTTAATTGCAGCTAACCTCTGCTTACCATCAGTGAATGAGAGTAGTACGCTATCAACTTGATGTCACTGCATGTGGAATTGAAAAAATATAATTAATCCATTTACAGTACACTGATACAATAGACCTAAATAACCCCATGAACACAAATAATTGAAAAGTGTAAAATAATTAGAACGTGAAGTTGAATACTACTTTTATTTATAATGTAATTATTTAAGTTTATATAATTTAATTTTAATAATAGCTATTTCACAAACAGCTTGCAAAATTTTGAATATTTAATAATTGCCTTCATACGCCTATGTATTCCTGCTCTACTAAGCCACAGTTTAGTGTTTTCAAAGATTTTATTCTCAATTTTAAGCCTTTCCCTTACATTATTTCATATATGTGGTTAGAGTTCTTTTGTAGATAAATATCCAGTTTCTTCTGTCTATCCTTCTGAAGTAATAAAAGACCAGAGAATTTTTTAGAGTTTTGCTACTGGTGATACGTTTAATATAAACACAGATTCATTATTTCTACTTTTTTTCATTCCATCCAAAACTAGTATTCTTTTTCATTTCTTCCTCACATATATTCAACAGTGTTGTATGAGCCAGAGTTGAGAGACAAGTAGAGGAACAAGGGACAGGTAGAGATACAAAGGCTGAGAAGTCCTACGATGTGTGGCCCGCAAGCTGGAGAATCAGAAAGTCTCTAGTGGAATTCAGACTTAGCCCACAGATCTAAGATTCTGAAGGGACTCATTGTTCTAAGTCTTTAAATACATGACCAAGAGCCAGGAGCTCTGCTATAAGAGAGCAGAAGAAGATGGCAGGAAATCACAGCTCAAACAAAGTTAGCCAGTTAGCCCTTTCTTTGCTCATTTCTTGTGGTGGCCCCCAGGTGATTGGAGGTCCTCCTGCATTGACTAGGGTGATTGTCTTTACTTGGATTATTAATTTAGGTGATAAACTCTTCCAGAATTTAAAGACATACTAAACATTATGTTCTACTAGTAATCTAGCATGCTTCAGGTTAGTTGATTTGCATATAAGATTAACTGTAACACACATCATTTTCTTTTCTTTCTTTCTTTTCTTTTTTTTTTTTTTTTTTTGGCAGAACCAGGGATTGAACTCAGGTCCTTGTGCTTGCCAGAGAAGCACTTATTCTACGGAGCTTCTCCCCAACCCCTTATTTTCCTTTTCATTCTTAAGTTCTTAGCTTTTCAAAATGTAACCAAACTTGTGATTCATGTTTATTACGCTAAAAATAAAAACTTGCATGACAACGTAAAACAAAGGTGAGCTTTCTAATTATACAATAAGTGCAATCTGTGGTGAATCTATAGCCAGTGTCAGAACTAATATGGAAAAATTGAAAGCTTGTTTTCTGAAATGTGGAATGAGACAAGGGTGTCTACTTTTAGGGTGTTTATTCAAGATGGTATTGGAAGTCCTAGTCTGAGAGAGCAGGCAACACCAGAAATGAAGTGCCTCTACACTGGAAAGGAACACACCAAATTGTCTTTTTGCAGCTGATGTAATCTTGCATGTACCAAACTCTAAACATTAAGAACTGTTGTAACTAATAAATTTTGTGAAGTTTCATGATACAAAATTGACATATAAAAATCAGCATTTCTTTATGCTAATAGCAGATTTCATGAAAAAGAAATAAAGAGAAAAATTGTCAATGTCTATAAAAATGTAAAATACCAAGGCATTAATTTAGCCAAATAGATGGAAGATTTCCATGATAAATCCCTGCACACATTCATGAAAGAAAAATGATATAAATAACTGAAAAGATATCCCATATTCACAGATTGGAAAAATTAATACTGAAATTCCCATACTTAAGAAATTCCCATAATTAATACTGAAATTCCCATAGTTAAGACTTCTAAACCATTTCTCATACTACTCAAAGTGAACTTAGATTTAATGCAATCTCTGTCAAATTACCAGTGTGGTTCTTCGTTTAATTATAAAAGTTTTGAAGTTCATTTAGAAACATGAAAGACCGAATTATCCAAAGCAACCTTAAGCAAAGTTTGAGAAAACATGCTACTAGATTTATAAATACATTATAAAGCTACTATAATCAAAACCACATGGTATTGGCATGCAAACTAATAGAAGAAAGTAGAGAATCAATAGCCATATTTCCCACAAATAATTTTTGTCAGAGAAGCCAAGAATAGGACCAAGGAGGATAGCTCAGTGGCTTAAGTGTCTACTCAGCAAGTACAGGGTCCTGAGTTCAATCCCTGGTTCTGCCAAAAAAAAAAAAAAAAAAAAAAAGAAAAGAAAAATGGTGGGAAAGCTAGATATAAATATGCAGAAGAATGAAAGCATACTTCTACTTGTCACCAGTTTCAAAATTCATTTCAATATAATCACAAACTTATCTGTAAGATCTAAAGTTATGAACCTACTAGAAGAAAATAAGGGCAATAATTCTAGACATTGGTCAGAGCAGTCACTATTTGGATATGACCCCTAGCACACTGATGACAGAACAAAGATTGACAAGCTGAACTTATATGATAAAAAGTTTTATTGATCTTTTGTGTTATAAGTATTCAAGATTCTAGTCCAAGACCAGTTAGAACCACTGTATCAGGTTTCAGTTGGGGTGCCGTATGACCAAAGCATGGGCTGAGTGACAAGGCAAACTTGTTTTCTCATTAAGAAAAAGAAAATGGGAGAGATTTGCATCCCATGATGTCCTTCGAGAGCATAGCACAGGAGAACCATGGTCCTCCCATAAGCCCTCACTTCTTAAAGTCTAAACCACTTCCTAGTAGCTTCATCCTGTGCCTAAGCCTTTCACCTTTGGACCTATGGAAGAAATTCAATCTCCAAACTGCAGTATGGGGAAAAGAGTCGTAACTATTTACTGTCTAGATCCACTTAATCTTTTCCATTTTTGGTCATTTTATGAATAATTTCCTAAAGTTGAGAATAAAGGAATAAAGAACAGCAGCTTCTTCTAAAATTTGCAATAAAATTTCAAACAAAACAACATTTTTGTATTAAATAAACTTCATTGTTTAAACATACTAACTGATTGGTATGGATCTCGGCCAGAGGGGATACTTCATTCTCATTGTTCAATAACATTCCAGTGCACAAAGTAGAATTTGCCAAATATAGTGTATATTTCCTCCATGTTCAGAGCTGTGGAAAATGCAACAGCTAAGAATATTTTGTTAGTGTCTGTGGTGATTATATTTATGCATGTTTCTTTAGCTGTAGAAGTAGGGGCACAATTCCTGAGTCATAGAGAAGAGTTGCATGGAGTCAGATGTGAGGTGCCCATTCTTAGAAAACATCAGAATTCAGACATTGAATCAGCTTCATTTTCAACCACGAGATATAGGAATGATTTTTAGCTTTCTACAAATTATCACATCCTAGAGAATTATGACTATTAAAATGGAATTCTAACATCAGAAAAAGTTATGTGTTGCTCTGTGCTTTTGTTTTGTCTCTCCAATTACATTTTGATACATTGGAGGAAAATAAAAAATCTCTGGCTTTGAGATTATATTGCATAGTTCCAGGTACTTATTGTTTCATCTGAATCCAAAGTTGTAAATTTAGTAAAATATTTGCGATATCCTATTTAAACCTCAAAAAGGGTAAGCAAAATGGAACAATTTTTTTCCTTCCTTAATGGAAAGTTAAGACTTCTAAACCATTTCTCATTTGCCAATGTATGAGGACTATGCTGCATTTTATTACTCCTTTTAATATTTTTTATAAATTATAAACCTTACTTCTTCAAATTTTCATCTTTTGACTCAACAGCAAGGATATATTTCATTAAAAAACATAATTGCTAATTAATCTGACAAACTGATATTACTGTCTTGTGTCATAGACAGTAGTTCATGTACAGTCAAATCGTGTTGAGTTCTCTGGCCATGTACCTGCTATTAAAATGGTTTCCTGTCAACTTAGAATTGTATAATTTACTTCAAATTTGGTGTATTACATTAGGGAAAGTTCCAAGTTCGTGTCAGAAGTATTTCTGACTTTTAGGCAAAACATGTCATGATTTTTGACCAGCACATTGAAATGAAAATGAGCAGCAGTGGAGCCTGGGCTTGAGCTACATCAGCATAAATGCTTCGTTTTGGGCTGCCCTCTGCCATAAGCAATCTTGTTTGAAGCCAATTCAAAACACTATAAAGTTAGGTGACACCTTTGCTTGGCCATTAATGAAACTAGCACATGACATTCACATCAAGAAAGCAAAAGGTTGAGAAGGAACTGAAAGCCAAGCCTGGGCGAGACTGCAGGAGGAAAATCCTGTAATTTGTGGATCATTTCCTCTTGAGCTTGTTAGCTTGTCTAAAACTTCAGAGAAGTTGCACAGACTTTCTGATGCAAGGTACAAAGAGTCTTATGATTTGGACAGGCACAAGAAACAACATTTAAAAATCACAGGATAGTTTATGCACTTTTTTTTTCTCTTCACAGTAGGAGTTGAGCTGGAAGTTCTGAATCAGGAGTGCAAATGCTTTGCAGTGTAACAAAAAAAAAAAAAAAAATTGGGAAATTGTAAAAGAAATGCAGATTAATTACCTAGCATTTCATTTTCACATCCTACCCAAGATACAATTATTCAGAGCACTATAGTTAGTTTATTTAGGATTGGGAGAACTGCAAGAAATCAACAATCTCTGGGTGTGTAATGAGGCCCTATGTTTATCACACTCTTCCCAAACCTGAATAAAATACAGACAAACACAATAGGTTACCCATTAGTAGTATAAGCTTCTCCTTTTATAACTCTGGAGGCAGAGTTATTGGATTCATCCAATAATTGACTTATTTAAAGTCTCGAGAATTAGCTATAACATAACAATTAGCTACAACATGTAACAAAAAATGCATTTGTGTGGTAGTTTAAACAGTGGTCAAACGTCTGGTTAGTGTCAGAGTTCCACTAACTCTCCTGAACCTTAGTGATGACCCATAATGTTTGTTGTACATGCTCTCCATGGCTTCTGCTCTAAATTTACAATATTTAGATCGTACTCTGTTACCTGAAATTACTAGAATTCTATATATTCTTTGAGAAAGATCAGTTTAACCTTATTGTGTATAATCTAAATTAGACTATACTTCATCATAAATACCTCTTAGGGAACATTTTTGAAATTTTACATTCCAGTACATCTAAGTAAACAATGTTTTATTTCCACTAGGTAATTTACTATGATGAATTCATAGAAGATGAAAAAAATGTCTTGTCTTTTGCAATGTGTAAGTACAGGTTTGGTGAAATTGCTTGCGGGTGGCTTACATATTCTGGACTGTATTTCAATGTAAGAATTCCTATATATAAAAGAAAGAAATGTGGTAAAAAGCATTTTAACTCATAGAACTATTCATATCAGCTTATATCTCAATTTAAGTGAATCTCCAATGTTTATTCTTATACTGATAGATGCCATTCCTTTCTACACAATCAAGAAGAATCACTTCAGCATATTTTTTTATTGAGTTGGTGCTCACAAAATAGAGTGGTTGGAATAGCTTGCTTCTGTGCAGTGTAACCCTCAGACCCAGGCAAGCTAATTGCACTTTGGAAGGCCTCTTACGTCATAAACCTAGACCTTCATCCTCACAAACTTTATCAAAGAATTCTGAGGCTGGCGAGATGGCTCAGCAGATAAAAGCACCTGCTTAGGCAAGCTTAGGCAAGTACAGGGGCTGCAGTTCAATCCACAGCACCACGTGCCTTGCCAGCCCCTCCTCCAGGGCATGCTGACAGGGCCAGAGTCCAGGCCTGGTGGTGCATGCCTGTGATCCCAGTGCTGGGGAGACTGAAAGCAGGAGGATCAGTCTGAGTCTGAGCTGTGTGAAGGAGACCTTGCACCAACCAAATACATTAAAAAAGAAAAAAAAGACTGCAGAATTCTGAAACAACATCTACTTGGACTCATAGACTCACGTCTCAGAAGGGCACACCCTTCTGATAAACTCATTTAAGTTGCAGATTTCCCTACAATTTTTGCTCCCTTTTTTTAGTAAAAGATAATTGTGTCCAAATGTTTTTTTTGACTGACACCACTGCCCAAGTCAAACATTACTGCGTTATGTAGAGAATTTTAGCAGAGTTTACTTAAGATCAGAAAAAAAAATAGGTTTTTGTGTGTAACAACTTTCCATTTCCATATTGGATTAAACATCTATATTTTGCTTTTCTTTGTATTTTAATACGTGATGAAGAGAAGAAAAACAATTGCAAAAGTGGAGAACTTTGTAATATTAGAAAACTACTGCAAAAATAGGAGACTAGCACTGCTTTGAAGAATTTTTTAGCTTTTATGGAATATAGGTTTATTTATATTCTTGTCTTGAACTCTACAAATGTTAGACTTGCTTGCTCCCATGTAGAATTTAACCTGCCAGAAAAAGCCAATTTCCAACCCACTTTAGATTTCTGGAAAGAAACATATTTTAATGAAAAAAATCTTAGTTTAGCAGTCAAGAAACTCCATAGCATGATTGTGAAAATCATTTCAGCCTATGCCCTGGACCTACCCCAAAACAAGTGTTTATATGCATGAAATGTATTCCAGAAGAGTAGTCAGACAAGCTAAGGATGCAGCTCAGGGAGGAAGACAGAACGGGTAGCCAGAGAACAGGGTCAGCGTCAGGCCAGCAAAGCCGTAGGCTGATTCTACAGGGAGCTCTGAGTGTTCATCAGTGTTACCATTGGTGCTAGCAAAACGGGATGGACCCTACTACCATGGCTTCTGTCTGTCTTCTGTGGATCTGTGGCTCGGTGGGGCAAGGAGAGAATGGACACTAGAAGAGGGGAACATAGACTCCCAAGAAACATTCCTTTTATTTCTTGCCAGGAGCACCAACTCCAATACCTTCAGTTCTCCAAAGGGGAATGCAGGATTATGCTGTTCATCAATATCTACTACCCTCAGGACCTGCCCTTGCTTCCTTATGTCATTATGAGAAAGAATCACTTTTCTTATCATTTAGAGATGTTGTGGTACATGATTGAGGGAGCTGAAAAAATTTTTATGTAAGTAAAATTGTTCAACACAAAAGTTGCAAATGCATCTAGGAAGCATTATGCCAAGTACCTATCAGTATCTGGGGAATACATTTGGAGAAACACTTCTCTAGAATTTTAGGATTTTTAGCTTCTTCAATAAATCGCATGCTGGCCTACCTTCCTCACATCATTTACAATAGCTTTTGGCCTAGCATATAATTTTCTGTTGAGAACATATACTGTAAGAAATTGTTTCTATCTCTTACAAAATACTATACAAACTACAAAGATTAATATTATTACTTTTTAAATTTTCTACTATTTCATTTCCTTTTTCCCCCTCCCCAGTATTATCCAGAAAGGTAAGGCAGTGTTTCCCTTTCTGAGCACAATGTTTAGCACCAATGCAAGGAGCAGCTAGAGGGAAGTTACTAACAATTGCATATGAAATTGAATTAAAATATTGCTCATTTTTTATAATGATACCCCTCCAATTATTATGTTTTTATCTACGAAAGGGAATCATGGGCTTTTGACTACTTTCCAAGTCAAGAAGAAATTTAATCCTGAGCAGATGAGTTTCTTTAAAAGGTGATAGGCTGAATCTGAGTGGTAAAGTAACTGAAGAAGTTATCAGTAGGGGATATAGGACAATGTGCCAGAAGGAGGGTGTAGATAGATCTCTCGCCAGCTTTGAGGATTATCTACTGTTCACATGGAGGGGACAGTGATTAAGTAAGATATCATTCTATAAAGACAGTCTTCAGGGCTTCTAGTTATTTTCAATGGAGACAAAGAGGAAAGGGCAACACTTACATGCTTAAATCAATGAGGTCACGCAGTACAGAGATAAGTATAATTTTCAGGGCTACAGTGGAACTAGATTGCTAAGGGGGAAAGTTCTATGTTCTATTTTTGTTCTGAGTTTATTGATGTGACCTTCACTAGGAGCTGATATTGTTACTGAAGAGTGAGTGTCACACACTTGCAGGGGTTTGTTTGCCTGAGAAGTGATGTGGACCATCAGCAGGGGGCTGAAGAGACAGCAGGGCCAGGTCTGTCTCAGGGCATCCTCTGGCTGCAGAGGGACCGGCTTCTCCACTGGCCAACTCCTGCAGGGCCGACTCATGACTCCTCACCCTCTGCACCAGCCCCTCACCAAGCCTCCAGTAGCCCTTCAGTCTGTGACCTCTGAATTGAAATCTTTAACTCTAAACTCTTGACACAAAACTAGTATATTCAGAATATTTCAAACCAAATCCATTAGTGTGTCTGAATAAATTTGTCTACATTAGTTCTCTTGCCAAATGTTATTGGGACCTCTAGTTCCCTCCTCTACATTTTAAAGTAAGTTATTTTTACTGGAAGCAGTGGCATATGACTGTAACCCCAGTGGTTAGAAGGAACATGATTATTTCTTAGGCCAATTAAGCAACAACATAGTTAGACACTGTCTCAAGGCTTAAAAAACAAAGGATCAAAGATATATCTTTGTCATAGATCACTAGTCTAGCGTGTGTGAGACTCTAAGTTCAGTTGTTGATAGTACACACATAGACACATGTGCATGTGCACACACACACACACACACAAACACACACACACGAACACGTGTGTACTTCTGATTCTTCCTTCTTCCTCTAATTCAGCATTCTATTAACTTTTGTTCTTTTTTTTTTTATTTGTTTGCTTTGTGCTGTTTCATCCCATTCTGTTTTGTGTGGTACTTGGGATCAAAACCAGAAGAGCAACACTGATTGCCACCCCAGCCCAGTCTTTTTTCCTTCCCAGTCACCAGTTCTGAGGCTGGGCTGAAGCTTGTAATTCTACTGCTTCATTCTAGCAGAGTGCTAGGATTATAGGCAAGCACCACCATGTCCAGCTCAGGTTATTAAGTGTAAATTTTTCCACTTTACTTTCCAATTTCATCTTCCTATTTGCACGGCTCTGTAGTGCATGCCCTTACACATTCTGTAGTGCATACACGTCCCTTCCCTTGCCCCACCAACTGCATTGTCTTTTCCTATTGATGCATCTTCATCCATGCTATGAAGGTTACTTTCCTGGGACCTAGATGGATTAGGGTACGGAGCTCCTTTGCTTACAATAAGCAATGACAATCGCCGTTGATAACATCCCCATCTTATTAAATGAAATGAACCTTCTCAGCTGCTCGATGAATTGTTCTGGTTTCTCTCCACTGTTATCTCCGTTGTGCCATACTAGAAATTAATGCCCTTTTCCAAACATGTCCTGCACTTCAACACATTCACTCTCATACCACTGTTTCAAATGATCTTTCATGTCTACTCACTCTACCTGGTAAAATCACAGTTACGTCTGATGGCATAGATTTTTTATTTTCATTTGTGTATTTTGGTACAGGGTCTCAGCCTCCTCAGCACTGGGATTACAGGTGTGTGCCACCACTCCTGGACTTGGTTGCTGGCTGAGTGCGCCCTGGAGGTGGGGCTGGCATTCCACGCGGGACCAGAGATCCAAACCTGGCCCCTGAGCTTGCCAAAGCAGGCACTTTGTCCATTGA
The DNA here is from genome assembly GCA_004027165.1 of Ctenomys sociabilis. Taxonomy (NCBI): domain Eukaryota; kingdom Metazoa; phylum Chordata; class Mammalia; order Rodentia; family Ctenomyidae; genus Ctenomys; species Ctenomys sociabilis. The sequence continues at coordinate 45,248 of PVKA01004071.1, read as the reverse complement.
GCTATCTTGCAGGCCTGGGATAGATAAAATTTTATATGAAATGTTATATATGAGAATTTTCCTGACTGGGAGGAAATTTTCCTGATTTTAGATCATCACTAATCTCAAAATATTTTGTTTATTCCCTTAAGTAGCAAGGGATTTATACTGAAGTGAGTCATGTGCTCACCTGGATTTCTTTTTACCCTGCTAGGGATTGAATCCCAGACCTTGCATATGCTAAGCAAATGCTGTATCAGCCCAAGCTATGGGGTTTGTTTATATGTTCCTACTAGAGTCAAGTAAAACTCGTGCCCTTGATTGGCCTCAGTTTATTTAATAGATAGAGTTTATTGTGGTTCTTTTATCCATGAAATAAAATTAATAAATCTATAGTACTGCAAAGACATTGTATAGAGCCCTTGTTGGAGACTGGATTTCTGCAGGGGAATAAAAAATAATCAAACAGGAATTTCTTTAAGTACTTTGTTAAAATAGCTCTCATTTAAAATACATTGAATTTGTGGGCACAATTCTGCTTATAATGTAGACAGAACAGTCTACTCCCTATCAAACATAAAAACAATAACACCTACAACTACTCAGAGAACTTCCTCCCAACATGTGTCCAGTTTGAATGACAAAGATACTAAATGGGGAAGACTTCAGAAAGTCTCTACATATCTCAGGTGCAGCCTTGTCCCTCTCCGGCATGTACTTCTCAGCTGAGAGCGTTGGATCCTTTGATGAAATGGCAGGGTCAAGCTTTTTGTCTCATTTATAGGACTGACACCAATCTCTTCAGCTGCCTTGGACCACAATGTAATATCTCCTTCCAGTGTGACAATTGACATTCTCCAGCACAGAAGAAGCCATTACCACCTGTCATGTGACTGCTCTGAGGGTAATGAGAATGCCTTCGCTATGTGGGTTGGAAAGAAATGAGTTTATTCCAAGTACAATAAATCTAAATAATACAAATGCAGTGGGAGTGTTGCTAAATATTGCCCAGGCCTCTTGAGGCACTTTGGAAGAAAACGAATCATTTTAGTAATAATTATTATTTTTTCTCTTTCCCCTAACTCTGGCAATTCAAAACTATCATACAGGCAGGACCTGTGTTTTCAACTCTAGCTGTACTTCCTGGAGGCTGTCTGCAGGGCTTTGCCTGCAGGGAGGGCACCAGGAGCCAATGCAAATCAGGCTGTCCTGCCTTGGGTCTCCTCCAGGACCCTTGGAGTGCAGACGATTCCAGAACAGCAAGTGTGCAGAAAAAAGGGGCACTGCTGCTGTGTTGAAACAAAACAAAATAAGCTTGCTTATTGTCCTATTTAACAGGAAAGCAAGATTTTCTTCCTGGCCTTTAGCCCTCTGCTCCTGCTGAACAGAGAGGATCACTGAAGCAGTGGGCTGTGCGCGTGGTCTTGGGCTCCTCAGGTAGCTAGCTGCCTTGGTGGGGTCCAGGAAGGACAGAACTTAACTCTGAAGTTCTGCTTCCTGTCAGACCTTTTAATGTGAAGTTAACATCCATTCTATTTAATACTCCTTTGTCCAGTACACATAAATAAAGCATAAATATGTGTCTGACTTCAATGAATTAGTTTCTCAACAGGTGAGGGAATCTTTGCCAAGATTCTGTAGAGATCTGGTCAATGTAGATAATGTGGTGCATTAGATCAGAAACTGGAAGCTCATAGTTCTATGAATAGATATAGATTTAGCATTTGTGGGAGGCTTTGAAGAGGATGAAACAAAGCCCTGAGTAGACAGACAATGGTTCTTCCTGGCTTTGATTTCATTTAGCACTTTCACATAAGATCAGTCTCTCATAGTATATATATATACTATTCATTAGCTTTTATATATAAAAATATATATATTCTATATATAAAAGCTAATAAATTTTTCAAGTGGATTGTTGTCTAAAACATTATTAATCTTATGCATACATAACTTAAGGATACTTGAGAACCCTATATTTGTTTGGTCCATGATTTTCTTTAATCTTTTTCCTGGACAAAATTCCTGAGTATTTCCCCAAATGAAGTTAAATCATTGAAGATTACTAGAAAGGGCTGCTACTGAGACTTTGTTCCTGTCTTTGGGTGGATATTACCTTCTTGCTTGACTTTAGACATGGCACCTCATCACGAGTTTACAGTTTCATCCTCTGTACTGAAATTGGGGTCCTCAACCACTAGCATTCCTTTCAGCTCTCGAATTTTATGAAAAATAGAAAACCAAAATAATTACCCTACCTTTTACCATCTTGAGTTAGTAATGTAAGGCATTCATTGCTGTTTAAATAATTCTGTGGCTTACATTTCTTCCTGATGCCTTTGTATTACTTGATTTAAATCACACGTCCTGGTCCATTTTCCATTGTCAATACTACAATAGCACAAAAGGGTGAGATTTTACGGACGTTATTTAGTGCAGAGTTCTAGAGGCTCAAGAGCCATGCTGACATGGACTTCTTGCTGACAGAGTTGTGAGCCAATGCAAGAAGTCCCTTGACAACAGACGGGGATTGTGCGTGTGTCTCTTGGCCACTCTTCCTCCTCATGAAGCCCTTGGTCATCAGTGACAATGACCTCACTCCTATGACACTGCTCATTCTCCATCTGAAAGGTTTTATCTGACAGTGCCAAACTTTTTAACCCTCATAGCGGGGATTAAAGTTCAGTAAGTGGACCTTCGGCACACACACTCAAAACATACCCAAACCATACCATCAAGTTCTCCAAATCATTTCTATTAAAGATTACTTGTGTCTTCTGCATGGAAATAAATAACCAATTTGATTTGTTGCTGCCTCCTAAGTGACTGCTCACTTTTTCCTTTCTCTGGCTTCTCTTTCCAAGCCTGAAGCTTGACTACAGCTCACATGAATGCCCTTGAATAGCTCCAGGAATAATTAGGCTTAGTTTTCTACAGATACTTGAAACAACCACTGGTTTCTTTTGCTTACTTTCTTTTTGCTCCACTTTTTTGCCATTGCTATCTGTGTACTTCCTTATTCCTAGAAGCCTTGAAAGTACTGCTCAATAGAGGAACCAGTGCTTTGGGAGCAGAAGGGTGCTGTCTCCCACTCTTGCATGAACAGATGGGAAGGATCAAGACAGCTTAGCCCAGTGCTTGTAGCTGAGCCGGCAGTGAACAAGTGGAGCTCCTTCCCTTCCTTTAAGCATAGCTGTTCCCACTTCTCTTGCTTTAAATCTCCATTTTACAAGCCAGGGATTTACAGGGAGATGGTAAGTGACAGGACTGAGGCATGATGCAGGTGGATGAGTCAGACACACTCAAGACTTCAAGGTCTTCCAGGACTCCATTAACTCATCCTCTGCTGCGTACTGCTGAAGCGGCTGGGTCTTCTTGGCCCTTCACACGTTTCATGCAGATCTAACCTAACTACACTTTGGCTTATAAACATATTCAGAATTTCTCCTCCTATGCTGGAGATTCCTTGTACTCAAGGAGGTAAAAGGCCCTAAAGGAGAACTGGGCATTTATTCAACTGTAGGGAGAAGAAGAAAGAGGATGTTGGGGGTGAAATTTCCACTTTGAAGAATAAATCTAGGGCCAGAGGGATAACTCTAGGGATAAATTTGTTCCCTTTCTTTAGATTAGAGAGCTCTTATTTCAAAAGTGAAGATGTAGGATCTTCTAAGATTTTCTATCCTTTTCCCTCTCACTGCTCTCCTCATTCATGCCTCCTTGAGTCTGTATTCTGAAAATATAATAGATTTATGTGAGCTTCCATTTGAGGTTGATCTTCCTGGGGCTACCTGGACTAAGACCCTGGCCAATGTAAGCCATGTTCAGGAAGGGCTCAACTCATTCTGCAGCAGATGAATGGTGATAGAGTAGAGTATTCCATGTGCTGAGATGAGGATGTCTTTATTTTTCTTATAGGTTGGCCATAACTTTCTTGAATTTAATTCTCTATAGCAGGGTAGAACTGCACAAAGCCAGAAAAGGTAGCACATGTAAGTTCACAAGGATTTTTCTTTTCATTTTTGTAGGTAACAGTTTTTCCCCAAAATATTGTTGAAACCAAATATGTTTTTCCAGACTTATTTTTAAAGAGATGCTTACTTGAAAATGTTTCTAGTTATTTCTACAGATAGATAGTAGGAAAAGATTTTGGAAATAAAATGCTGCTGATGGAGAATGTTTTAAAATTCATGTTGGAAGAAAATTCCTGTCTTTTGTCTGTGCAACAGTTTCCACTTCACATTTGCCACTCTCCTCTAAACAGATTTTTCAGAGAAAACAGTAAAGTAGGTATTCATGTATTCAAGACTTGTTGAGTGTCTACTACAAAGAAAGCATTGGTTTTTGTGCTGAAAATTCAGCAGGGACTGAATAATTTAGGTCCTTGCTTTTTGTTGAGCTTATGCCTCAGAAGGAAAGAGATGAGATGAAAGAATAAACAAATAAGCAAGCAAGATAGTTTTAAAGGTGATAGTGCTATGAAGACAACAAAATAGAGTGACATCCAGTTTGCGTGAGAGAATGTTTTCTAGTAAGCAGTTAGGCTGAATGCTCCCACAGGTAGCGGGACAGAGCTGGGGTGAGAGGCTACCCATCCAAAAAACAAACAAGAGCAAAGAGCAAGGGTCCTATTGTGGGGGAAGGGCTTGATAGAGGACAGGAAAAGAGGGGGACCAGTGTGGCTTGGGACAGTGGTAAGAGGAATCCTGGCCTAAAAGAGAAGGCAGAGGTTAGAAATGGCTGGCATCTCATTGACACTCATGAGTCAGGTTTTATCTACCATGTGGAAAGCTACTGAAGTGTTTTAACGACACATAACAGAATAACATGTAAAGAGCATATGTGTGAGTTTGTGGACCATCCTTGCAATTGCTGACTATTAACATCGAAAAGTCTGTGCATGATGTTGTCAAATGTCAGAATTAAAGTGTTTAACCAGGAAAGTGATATATTCTGATTTATTTTCAGAGCACACCACTAGCGGCATTTCATCACTCCGAGTGAGCCACTGTCCCGTTAGCCTCCCTTCTTTATATTTTAATTGCTTAAATATCTCCTGTGCATACACTGAGAACAATATCAGACAATGTCAGAGAGTTTATTTCAACTGTTCTTGTGAACAGTTGAAAAGTACAGTTAACTGATAGATTTTTTTTTTCCTCTCAGTATTGAAGTTACAATTCAATTTGGTTTTTAAAAAAGTCATTTGTATTTGAAGAATTTCCTTTAATTATTCTCTTAGGGTAGGTCTGACTGGTAGGAAACCAATCTTCATAGTTCCTCATGTGATAAAATCTGGATTTTCATCTTCATTCCTGAAAGACATTTCATCGGGGTGACCATGTTTTTCATTAGCATTTGAAAAAGCTTGCACCCTTTCTTTCTGGCCTCTGAGGTATATGGGGACACAGTCACTGCCACTATAATCGTTGCTCCTTATGGATAAAGTGTCATTGCCTTTCGCCATTGTCAAGGATTATTTTGTTGTTCCATTTCCTTAAGCTTTCTGAAAATCTATTCATAGAACATGGTCCGTACTTCTTTGTTTTTATCTTATTTGTAGTTCTTTAAGCTCTTGAATAAATGATTTACCCTTCAGCAAATTTATTTCATCAAAGAATTTTCAGCTATTAATTTATCAGAGACTTGCACAGCTATGCACTCTTTAGCATCTTTTGGAACCCCAATGATAAACGTGACAGATTTTCTGTTCTTGGCCTACAAGTTCCTGACATTCTTTCCATGTCTTTGCAATCTACTTTCTGCTTTTTCAGATTGGGCAACTTCTACTCTGACATTTAAGTTCATTGTGTTTCTTTCTATTATCTGTACTTCACTATTCGATTGGCCAGTGAGAATAGCATTTTTGATTATTGTATTTTTGAGTTCTAAATTTTCTGAGTTTCTTTTTTCTTTCTCTGAATTCTTTGCTGGGATTTTTCTTTTTCTTTTTTTATTTAATCTCTTATTCATTTTAATGAGAAAAAAGATAAAATAGCAATGAAACAGTTTCAAAAACAGGTTAGTAGAATAGTTATAATAATACATTGCATATTGTTGTCTTTGTAGTAGTTATTCAGAGGACAAGATGTAAACATGATATCTTGTCTAAACGATTTTAGTACAAATCTGTCTTCTTATTGAACGGAGAGAAAGTAGCTGTATATCTATACAGCTATTTTGTATACACACACACACACACACAAATACACACACATATATGTGTATATTGTCTTTGTAACTGCTACAAAGACAACAATATGCAATGTATTAATTATTATAACTAAACTCAGGAAATTTAGAACTGAATTTAGAAATGAAAAATACAATAATCAAAAATGTTATCTTCACTGACCAATCTAATAGTGAATATATATATATATATATATATATATATATCTTCTATATATAGTAGTGAATATATATATATTCTATATATAGTAGTGAATATATAGTAGTGAATATATATATATATATACATATATATATATTACAAAATAGTTTTTTATTTATATCCCCTTTTTTTGTTTTGTTTTGTCAGAAATGGGTGTTGTACTGCTGTTAGAGAAGCTGTATTTGGAGGAGTCTTTAAAGGGTCTGTTCATACTTGATGCGAGTCCAAATATTCTAGCCACTTGAATTCAGCAAAATGACCCAATGTAGTCTGATAGTCCATAATAATAACAAGTCACTAGCACAACTAGCAGTTGTCAGAAGTTGTTGACGAGCCTTTTACAGCTTAGCATGTCAATATGGCTTTACTTTTTATCCCTGTGTTTACAATTTTCTGCTGGATGGTTAAGACCAAGTTAAAGCAAGACCTATATAACTAAAAATGTAACCTTTGTATCTGAGAAGGTCAGTCAAATCCCCTCAGGATTTACCCTGGAGCAATATACAGCACCTTGTGGATCTTCTGTCAGTGTCAGCCAACTGGATGAGTCATGGCCATTGCTTGACCAATTTGCTCTCTGTGAAAGCCTGAGAGAATTTTTTCCTCTCTTGGTGACTATCCTTTGGCACACTTTACATTGTTGATCACTTTGGTCTGTGGTCCCATAATCTCTTTCATCAGAAAATTTGGGACATTACTTAGTTACAGGATGTCACAGCAGAGGTTCTCTTATGTGCTGAGTCCTCATTGAACTTGAAAGGCTAGAGCCAAAATATTGGCTATCTTTTTAGCCCATCTGTCTGTCTAATTTGGGTCTGCAAATTTTAGTTGCTACACATCCAGAAGAGAAGCTTACTGATATTATTATAGTATAACAGAGGCAGTTAACACCACTATCTGTCTGAAGAGCACATGCCATAAACATAAAATGAAGCTGCTATCTTTGTTGGTATTTTTCTGTTATGTTTTCTTTTGCTTTCTATGTACCTTCCTTATTGATTGATGCATTTTTTGATAGTTTCCTTTAAAACCTCACAGGATAGTTTCAACAGAACAGAGACTTGCTATTGTGATTTGTTGATTGTCTTTTCTCAAATAAGGGTGATTTCCTTGGTTTTAGGAATGATAAGTGATATCTATTTGTATTCTACACATTTAGGTTATTATTATTATTATTGCTACTGTTGTTATTATTACTATTATTTGTACTGGGGATCGAACTTAGGACCTTGTGCTTGTCAAGCAGGCACTCATGCTGCTGAGCCAATTCCCCAGCCCACCTCTAGGTTATAATGCTGTGAGATTATGGATCTCTCTTTACATGGTAGGAAACTACCCTGTTCAGATATAGTGCACAGGTTCCAGTGGGAATGGATCTTCAGCTCCACATGGGGACTGCTGCTACCCACTGGCAAAAGTAAAACAGTACATCTAATACCTTGCTCTGCCTCCCTGACACTGGGAGAGCTGAAAGCTTTGCCTACACTGAGCCTCATGGCCCATTCTTCATTGTCGTGCCTCATCACCTTCCACTTAAAGTGGAGGCCCCGCCCTGCTGAACTGGTAGGAATAAGGAAAGAAGCACCGGCTGACGTTGCTTGCTGCACTGTGCTGCTGCTAGGAGGGGTGAGCACAGTTCTCCACTGGTCAGAGCTAACATTAAGAAAGTGATTCAAGTTTTAGGAGTATCCCTGTGGTTCTCTATAGGGAATGGATTGCCTTGAGACAAGCAAAGATGCGAGAGACACAGGGGAAAGGGAGGCTGTCGGGGTGAGAGACTGATGTGTGTGCAGGGCTACTTTAAAATTTATAGGAAAATCACTGTATAATTTCAAGTAATACTCATTCTATGGTGATTTTTATGATACATTGAATATTTACTTGTATTTATGTGCAGATACTTGATTATTTTGTGTGAATTATTATTTTGTTCTACATGAAAATCAAGGTATATGAGTTTTTAAAAATCAGGAATCAGACTGAAATGGATGAACTAATGTGTACTGTCGATTTCTTTCATGGTTACATCAAACTTTTTAAAAGTGAAATTTACTAGCAGTAACTAAAAATATAGTAAATATTTGGCTTTTGCCCTTCAGCAAGCATGAGTGTAAGTCCCAACCTTTCCATTTTGTGACTTCAGAAAATGTATTTAAATTCATGAAACTTCACATTCCTCATACTTCAAAAGAGTTTGCAAATATTTATCACAGATCATTGTAAGAATTAGTGTAGATTAATAAATATTAATTTATTATTTATAATTACTAAATATAGTCTTATCATTCTAGCACTGTCTCAGAAGGCAATGCAGAATGAGATTTTTCCTCAAGAGAACTTTTCCTGTGTGCCAATATAAATAATTGTCTCACAAGCAAAAGGGCGATCTAAATAAATATTGTATTTGGTTAAGGATTTACACTGCTGATATATGCATGGAAGAAACTTACTGATTTTATTTATTTATCTAATTAAATTCTTATTTGTTGATTTGGTCCAAGATCTCACTGTGCAGCTCAGACTAGTAGTGATCCTACTGTCTCAGCCTCCCCAGTGCGCCAATATGCCCAGTTTTGGTGTCTGACTCAGTACTGGGTTGGCATGGCCTGTGGTACCAGGGATTGAGACTGAGTCCTTGTGCTTGCCAAGGAGGCACTTAGATGGCTGAGCTATCTCCTCAGTCCCCTACTGATTTTATATTGTACTGTTTCAACTTATAGAACATAATTTTGGAGAAGAGAAATATGTCTATTTTACCTGTGTTGGTGAGATGGCTGAGCAAAGTGTGATGGACAGAACACAAGTCTAGCATAACTGGCTTTTCTTTGAATTGAATCACCTGGTCTCAGTTAAGCAGAAATCTGGAAGTTGACACCTGTTACTAGAATAATTCTAGCAAGCTCTCAGACCTCTAAACATCACAGGACCTTTGGCATTTCTTTCGCACTGTCTGAGTCAGCAGCAAGGATGTTTTCTGTGAGTTTGTCTGAGTCCTGATCATCAGAGCACCATTTAAAGATTTAAATGGTATTTAAAGAGAACGATGGTGATTTCTTTTTCCTTTTAATTGACTTAAAAGTTCCCAGATATTAATCAACTTTGCACAATAAGCAAGGCATTTTTTGAAACACCCCATGGGATGGAGAGCTCCTAGCTGTGATCTATAGGGCAGACCTTCTCGGCAGGCTCTTCCAAATTCCTCTCAAGCTTGCTCCAATACCCACTTTCTTCCAGGGTGCCAGGTTTCCAGGGCAGGTTGTCTCTGTATGAGCTTTGGCAAGAAGAAATTTTTAATTTTCTTAACCAGTTTCCTGCTACCCTTCCTTTGCTGGGGATGGCCTGAGTGCCAGTGTGAGATGCGGATTCTGTTACTAAATATGCTTTAAAATGCTTGAAAAAGATATATTCATTCTTTAAATGAGCACAAAAAGATAAGCAGGAATTCTAGTCACAAAAGAGGCCGAAGCAGGAGAATTGCAGTTTCTAGATCAGCCAGGGCAACTGAGTGAAATCTTGTCTCAAAATAGAAGATCAAAAGGGCTAGAGATGCAGCTTGGTGCTAGAGTGCTTGCTGACCATGTGCTGAACATTGAGTTCAGTCTCTGGTACCACAGATACAATAAAAATAGGAACAAGAAATGCATGTGCTTTCCCTTCCCCTGGGCATAGTACTGTTTAAAGGGAAAAAACCCCAACAAAAACAAGCAAAAAACCCAAACCACTGAGGACATTTTGTGAATCTAAATTCAAGGACAAGAATAAGATTGCTGCTTCAGTTGCTCTCTTAACCAACCCAGACGCACTGCGTTCTGTTTACTTCTTGCGAAGAAGGAAATATATGTGTGTGTGTGTGTGTGTGTGTGTGTGTGTGAACTTCCTGTTATTTGCAATTAGAGATAAACTGAGAAAAATCTCCCATCCATAAAGAACCTGTAAATCATAGACTGAGTGCAAGCTAGGGGCGAGTGTAATTCCACAGGATGCTAAATGAGAAACTCAAGGGCAAGTGAACCCTAGAACTGTCTTAGATTTTCCTGAGAAAATCATATCTTTTACTTGTATCTATTTTAAGTATTCTTTCATATCACCCTCTTTATAATTTACCCACGCAATTATGTTCTAATTTGCAGTATAATTTAGGACTGTCTTGTTTCTCTGGCTCATAACCTTGAGGATGCGTATTTCTGTTGCTGGTACACATACATACTCTTATGCTGTAAGAGCTCAGGAGCGTTTGCTGAATGAACAGGCAAGGAATACACAGGGCTATAAAACTTCCCAAGTTGTTGAGGTCATGAGGATGGTGCATCCCACTTGTCAAGTACAGTTGGAGTGAATGGGGAAAACATCATGAAAGAATTTGAAAAGTACCTCACCTGACTGAGGTGTTTGACAAAGGAGAGCAGGCTGCCTGCCGGGTATGTTCTTGGAGGGGAGGGATATGTAAAACAATGCTGTGAATGTATCAAGGTGTCTTAATAGGTAGAGATAAGCCTGGAAAATAGTTTGGAATGCAACTGGGGACAATCTCAAGTCGCAAAGTGAGGAACTTATTACCCCACCCCCAATTCTAGGGGAAACTAAATGTTAAAGAGGAGCACTGAGTTATAAAAATGTGGTTTCAATGTATATGCATAGTAAAATTCCTGCTACATTTAACTCATAACAACCTCTTTGTAACTCTGGTTTATGACTGAGTGGCTTTCAGTTGCATATCCTGAACCTTACTTTGACTGGGTAAACTGTCTTGACCTAGGTCTTTTCTGAATGTATAGTGTAGCTGGTGAATATTCATGGTCATAGGATTCAATGTAAAATGTTCAAATAACCATGGCCTCTGAACTTTCTCTACTCTTGCTGTGTCTCTCCTTCTGCAGAACCTTGCCTCAGTGCTTTTACTGGATGATACTGAAAAGGTTTCCCTCTGCATTATTGGCAGAACTAGCACTGCCTTTGGATACCTGCTGCTCTATGCTGAGCGAAGAGAGATTTGGTGTCAGTGGACTGCTAAGGGAAGAAAGCCTTGCTTTCACAAAACTAAAAAGAGCAGCAATATTATAGAAGACATGAGTAATAAGCATTTCTAACATTGCTACTGTTTAATTATGGAATTAAAAAGAGCAGGCTGTGTAGAAAATGCATTGAGTGTGAACTCTTGCACAGTGTGGGTCTTGTGGAGTTGAGTGATGGTAAAGCCTGTTCACTGATGGTTGGTAGCCTAAGCACTGTAGTCTGGTTACATGCCCAAGAATACCTAGGCATAGTCCCAAGAGAAGTTTGTAATCAAATGCAGCTTGCAGAAAGAGTTTCAAATCTTACAAGATTTTCATAATGAATGTTTTGGATTATCACAGTATGTTTTCCTATGCTCATTTTCATCTAGATGGAGGAGGGTTTTTAAGAACCCATGCCTTATAATTTTTATTTCAGTTCCTTAAGGTACCCTGAATTTCTTTGCCAGAAGGATCCATGTAAAAATTAGAATCCATCTTGAAATTCAACTAAAGACTGCATCCCTAAGTTGTTTCAAAAAATTGAGAGCCGAACATATTGTAATCCTCTGAGCTGTCCCTAGACAGACAATATTGCAAAAGTTTTTGCCCATGTGTCTTTGTTTTGTAAATGAATATGCAACATTGCATTAGAGCAACAAAAAAAATTAATCTTGGAACTGAAGAACCTAACAAATGTTGAATTGAAAAACAAGTTAGTTAACCTTAGAAATGAAAAAAGAGATGAATAGTGAATGCATTAATGTCTCAAATTTTAGAATGACCTTTCTACTGACCATCAAGGCAAAGAGACAAGAGACTGTATATAGTATTAAGTGGTGTTTTAAATAAATATCTATTGTTGTTCCTGTAAATACCATACAATGAAGCTAAATTATTCAAATATTACTTAGGAATGTTTTCTTATAAAAGGCACCAGGCACGGAGCCAATCTCATTTCAAAACAATGAGGCAACAACAACAAAAAAATTGAAATTGTGCCATTCACAGAAGCCATGGTTTAGAACACCTCTTGTTACTAGAATTTCTAGAATTCTAGTGTGAAAACTGGTAGCATTTGTTTTTATTGTCTCATGGAGTTATCATTATGAAAATATCTTCTTGGTTAAAATAGTATTATGGGTAAGCTGTATAAAAATTTGTTGTACATTCTTCAGTAAATCTTTTCTTGTCTCTTTAAGTTACATTTTCAACAGTTCTCATCTCCCTCCTCATTATTTAAAATATAACATTCACACTGATAGAAAGGCATGACTTGAATTTTCTATGAAGTTTAAGAACAAGTCAAAGGAAAAAATATTCCTTTCATTGCTGTGTTCAAGTAACGTGCTTCTGTTTGGAAGGCATGATTCCAGGTAATTTGAGAAAGAAATGTTTTACTCCAATAGAGCTCTCCCTATGTAAATAACTAGCTAAGTTGCTGTATTAAACATGATTGACTAACTGACAGAGTCACTTCTGAAGCACTGGAAAACACTTTCACCTCACATTCGTTTAATAGTGCCTGGTGACCAATGCTAGAAGTAGTTGAAGACACATGATGTCCTTTTCCCACACTTTGTAAGGCATGTCAACCCTCTGAAAGATGTGTTCCTATCTCTTCCTTTTATAGCCTTTTTTTCTCTTTTTTGGAACCCAACTCAAGGCCTTGCGCTTGTCAGGCAGGCACTGGGCCACTGAACTCTATACCTCCTTTTATTGTATTTTGCTCATCCAATTTCTCTGTTAGATCCAATTTCCTTTGGTGCTACGTCTGTATCCTGACATTTTGGGTAATGAAGTATGCTATTATGCCTTGTACACTTATTCAAAGAGGTTATCTCTATAAATCATTCAACTTTGCCAAAAGATTTCACTGTGTCCTTCCAATTTTGCTTCTTATAGCATTTAATGAAAATGGGTTTACCTTTTTAATGTACTCAAATTTGAAGAATTAGGTTACTGTAGGAAATTAATCAATTTTGTTAACAATTTTTGGAAAAATCCAAATTCAGCTGTATAAACACAAGATATATCATTTAACTTTCATTATATACATTGTTTAAAAGCTTAAATGTCCCCTATCCAACATTTATAATGTTAGGTTATACTGAGATTTAGTTATCAGTCTGTTTTGTGCTTTTCACTTAAAGAGAAATCAAATAAGAAACAAGCTCAAAAGTAGATATGTTTTAATGAAAAACATACTACTCTAGCTTTATTTCATCTCATAATTTATTAGTTTTTTCTTGCATTATTCCATGATATTTTAATAAGTCAGTTCAGTTTGAGTGACATGTGGTCATAGATTTTCACATGTGAGTGAATGATTTTGTAAATCACAGAGAAGTATTTTTTTTAAAATGGAGCTTTTCCTAAAATTTCTTGTCCTGACAAAATACCTAGTGATTTTACCTATAATTTTCTCAGAACAATTTACTTATTAAAATCTTAATTTTAGGAGCTAAAGCTTTAGTATAGTTCTATTCTTTCTTTTCTTTTTTGAAAAAAGTGGTTGATATACCAGAAATCTATGGAAATTTTATTAATCCAGCTGTACATATATCTATCTATCATCTACCATCTATCTATCTATCTATCTATCTATCTATCTATCTATCTATCTATCTTACCTAAAATTAATAGCTTTTAATCAATCCTATAAAAATTAGTTTACTGTTAATAGGATTTTCATTCTGTAGTGTTGATCCAAGTGTTTAACTTTAGATTTCTCAAGGGTAACAAAACAAACTAAAAGGCAATTGATAACTGACTGCAAATATGTTTTGAAGGATTTTTAATTTAAAGTGTATACTTAACCATAGAGAATAAGAAGTATTTTTTACCCTTCCTTTGTCCAATAAGACATTTATTTACCCAATAAAATATTGGATAAGGCTCTGCATCCAACAGACTAAAACAAGAATAATAAAGACATGAGATTTGGATGAGACATGAAGGGTGGCAAAAAGAAAACTGGAGACTCAATTCTATGCATTTCTTGCATAGCAAGTTCAGCTTGGAGTGACGCCTGGCAGTCCCTAACACAATGCTCCTTTTTCGGATAATTAATATCTGATTAATCAAGGATTCAAAACCAACACAAACACAACACACTATGGGAAAGAATCTATTCAACATTGATAATTACAGTCACTGGAAAAAAAATAGACTCAAGAGCACATGCGCTGAACATATTGAATTAATTCTTTAAATGACCATTACATGCTCACCTTGTATTATGTAGTGTTCAGACATAAAAGATAGATTTTGCTTCATGAGGTCAGCTGAATTTACATTTGAGAGCATGCAGTCCATTGCAGAACATAAGATAGAAACCACAATTGTTTCCCATGTGAAAAGGACGGCAAAAGGAACATTTTGTGAGGACTGTCAGTGAACATTTTGTAGAGAGCTCCATTGGAGATCCGAGTTGAGGGTGGCAATGTTTCTGGGTTGGGCAGGGCCCTAGGGCCTCAATGAAGGTCCTGATCTCACTCATGTAACTGTGGACGAGAGCACATATGCGAGTTATGGAAAATGAAGGGGGACAGATGGGAAATTAAGATAGCTCTAACAAGATAATTAAAGAGTATCAGTTTTGCTATACTAAGTACCAAAAATTACTTTAGGTTCTAAAAGTATTTTTGAGATGATCAGTTTGAAAAATTGTTATGAGGCCAAAGAAAGGGATGGCCCGTGTGGCCATAAGATCTGTTGGAGATTGATTACATGTGAATTGATTAAAGCCTCATTAAGATAGAACTGAAGACACAGATATAACTAAAAACACAGGGAATTTGTGCAATTATCATTTTTTAAAATGTATTTGGTACAGGGTGTCACTAGGCAGCTCAGACTCATAGTGATCATCCTGTTTCAGCCTCCCCCACACTGGGATTATGGGCATGCACCACCATGCTAGGTTTTGGTGGTCAGCTTAGTGCCCCTGGGGGTGGCACTGAGTACTGATTGTGGCACTGGGGATTGAACCCAAGTCCTTGTGCTTGCTTAGGCAAGCACTTAAACCACTGAACTATCTCCATTGTCCTTATCTGCATTTTCTGTTTATCAAGTTAACCTGAAGAGAAAGGGCCATATCCTTAACTACAAATGGATAATTTTGATAGAAAGTTTGGTGAAAGGCATTTGAAAAGAAACACTCATCTGTAGCTAGTTGTCACAAACATATTCAAAAGAATGCTTCTTGTCTTTTGTTCTTCTGGAGCACTAAAGATGTTTGATTAAGTAAGTACAGGCCCAGGTGGGAAGATGAGCAGGCTCTTTTGGTGGAAAGACAAAGAATAGAAAAAAGTGAAACCAGGGAACTGTCTTAAGTACACTGAATTCACACTCACTCCTCACAGTCAAGTCTTTATCACATTTCTTCTATTTTACCCAATAATGATTACAGGTCCTATGTACTAGCTAACATGTGCATGATAAGTAGGTATCCACTTATGTATTTCTATTTTGTTGAATCTGTAAGGATCTTTCATTGCACTGATATTTACATAAGTAAATAAAGTGTTTTCATGCACACAATTCAGGAAATTCCCCATGCTGTATGCTTTAAAATGTCAGAACTCTGAGATTCTTATGATGAGCTAGGTCTTGAGGCTAGTAAAGAGAGGAATGTGATCAAATTGATACATTTGAAATTAGTGGTAGACAGGTAACCAAAATTCTTTTTTAAGGTTTGAAATACTTACACTGAAGAAATTACCCTGAAAGGAAGTAGCTGGGTCTAATGGGATTTCTGTTGTCTTATTTTTAGTTTTCTTAGAAGTATCTAAGCTGATTTCAGAGTAGTTGTACTAGTCCACATTCCCATCAGCAATGTAGAAGGGCTCCTTTTCCCTGTGGCACTGCCAGCATTTGTTATGATTTGCTTGCTCCTTGATGGTCATTCTTTCTGGAGTAAGATGGCATCTCAGGGTTGCTTTAATTTAAATTTCTCTGACACCCTCACAGATCTTTCACAAAAGGGAAAAGGACCAAGAGACAGAGGGTGGGGTGGAAGAAAAGAACAGGAGAGGATGGCGAGAGAATCATGATGTCGTGTACAAGGACCAGGTCCCCACAAGCAATGCCATCATTATGTACTACAACAATTTATCAATGAAATAACAATAAACAAAATATTTGTATTGTAACCAATAACCCTAAACATGCATGGCCCACATTGTCTACCTATATAAAAGATAAGAGGCAGAGTAGGCATTGGTAGGGAGGAAGGGGCAGTGAAGAGACAGGGAATGAAGGCTTCTCTCCATCCAGCCTATGTCGATTTTATAAAAAGCAAGGATAAGGTGCTTTGTTTGAATATTTGGCTTGGAGGCACAAAATTCAAACTTGCAACATTTTGTTTCCTTTTATTTGGACAGTTTGTCTAAATTTGGTTTATTCAGAATATCCCCAGACTGTTTCTTCTCTTTTAACCAGATGAAATAATTGCAGCTTCTTTTCTTCCCAAACAATAACAAATCAGGCAGACCTAAAAGACTTGTGTTTTTCTATTTCTTTCTTTTGTGTACTTCTGAAAAAGTATGAAATCAACTGCTGCTTTTCTCTGGTGGCATCAGAATTCATAACTTTATCAAGAGTTGCTGAAGTGTGACTTGTTCTCCATTCACATTCTTGTTTGAAGAAAAAATATGCCTGTGGCTGTGAATCCATCATCGTGCTTGCTTGTCGTGGCAGAGCACGTGTTGGCACTTCTGTGTGTGTATAGTATATGCCCTCTCAAGGAACTGCTTCTCAGCCTCAGGTTTACAGGATTTATCTCTTGCCTCTGATGTGCCTTTTAGTGTTCAGGCAGAGAAAACTGCCATCAGGAGAACAAAGATGCAGGACCTGTAGCAATGGCACGGAGAACACGGGCAACTTTTCAAAGTCATGAACATCATCCCAGAGGAGGCAGAATGTGAAATAGTAACCTGCAGGCTTGCGTTGGTGATACGCAGACGTATCTGAGCATGCGCAAGTCACCAGCAGCATCTGAGCATGTGCAGCAGGTGGGTGGATATATCTGAGCATGTGCAGCAGGTGACAGACCCATCTGAGTATGTGCAGCAGGTGGCAGACGCATCTGAATGTATGCAGCAGGTGCCATCTGAACAGGTGCTTTGAGCACTCAGTGAGAACTTATTTGGAAAAAGCTCTGAGGACTCAGAATTTTCCAAGTATTATTTATTCAATCAGTCATATTCAGTGGCTGTATAGAGCACATCTTATACACCTTGTGATACAGCAAAGAAATAGACAAATCTCTTCATCATTGAAGAAGACATGGTGTGATGCTGAATTACAAGTATGTTGGCTCAAAATAAAATCTGCATGGGGACATAGGCAGCCTAAAGGAGACTGTGCTAACTGCATATTCACAGAGAAAATAACTGAAAGCATACACTGAAAATGTTAACAATGATTAATCGAATAATGGGATTGTGGATGATTTTAATTTTGTTCATTATTTCCTCTGTATTTTTAAAATTTTCTGCAATAAAGTATATTATTTTTACATTTAGAAAATTAGGTTCAGTAAGTGTCATCTATTAGAGGATGGTGTGCAAACTTATACAGTGTGATCAAAATACGTGGTGGATCTTTACATTGTTAGAAGACTATTGCCATTGGTGTCTCTCAGAGTAGTCCCCCCTGCTTTGGACACTGACCTCATCATTCTTGACCCCTTCTGAAGCAGTTCTGAGAGTGCTAACGTCTCTGTGAGATGAGATAGAATATTCAGAGAGTGCCGCTGCTGAGTGCCATCCAATGGGCACTCAGGGCTGTGACAACACTACAGCGTGTCCTCATCCACATCATGCATTGGATCTACCAGCTTGCAGGCTTCGTCCAAGCCAAGAAGACTACGGAAAGGAAACACTTTGCATCCATTCAGGACATTGACGCACAGCTAAAGACATTCATGAAAGAGGCCTTCCAGATCTGCTTCAGAAAGCTGCAGGCTTTGGGGGATAGGACTGTGTGGTATGGCGGGGGGAAAGGGTCAAGATGAGGGAGGGGAAGTAATAGCAATTTGTCACTGTAAAAATGTTTTTTAAAAATTTTAAATAGTCTGTATTAAAAAAAAAAAACTATAGTTTTTGATCACATCTTTGCTGATGACCTAAAAAGTTGGCAACAAGACTCACAAGCCAAAGAGAGGTTAGTTTAGGACTCAGAGATGTCCAATGAGGGAAAGGTGGGAAGGGAATAGGTAGAAGAGTGATCTGAACATGAACCATGAATTAATGTCAGGCAAAAAAAAGTAAAGCAGTTTATAGTTTGAGCCAGGACCTTCCAGAAGGTTCCAGCTCAAATTCTCCTGTACTCTCCTAAGCCCGTAGTCTCTCTTAAGCAACTGTAAAATCCAACAATACTGAAACTTTCAGGATCTTTTATTAAATTCACTGAAAATAAAACCTGCTCTGATATCAACTTATTTGGGGACTAAACATAACCATAGATAAAATGAAACTATTTATAAAGTTGTATTCATCCTACTTAGTCCAAATATAATTGTGTTTAATTTGAGGCATTGCTTCAGAAGCATCCAGGTCTTCAGAGAATGTGATTTAGGCTAAATGTGACTTTTCTAAAACTCTTAACACACCTGACTTCCAAAACACATAGTCCTACAACTTCAGCAAGTTGTGGATGTATCTATTTGATATTTCCCTCTTTATACACTTAAGTGCCTTTCAAGTTTCCTATAACTGAACTAACCATGCTCTTCAAACCTATTGTTTTTTTTCTTCAATTTTAATTTTTTACTCATAGATGTTTGTAGAATAAAATGATTATACTCCTTGTGGGAGTTGGCAAGTGGAAGGGGAAAATATTAAGTTATTTTAAGTTAAACTTACTCTTTTAGAAGCTTCATTTTATTGATTTTGGGGTTGTAATCCTATATGCTGAAAATTAAATGTGTTACTTATACATTTAATCTTTTGGGCTTATAATTATTAAGTTATATTTCAATAGAACATATCATCCCTGAGTTTTTCCTAAACTAATCTCTCCATCTCTGATATAGCAATGATTGTAAAAATGTGGTTACTAAACCTCTACTAGCATTCAGCTTTCTACTGAACAAAAGGCTTCACCTCAGAATTAAGGAGCTCCCTTTAAGAGGTTATTAGACAGTTACCTTTTATCCTAGGGATGCTTAATCTATACTATTGCCCTAAACATAGTTAATTTTCATAATCTAGTGATTGCTCAAGCCATTTCTGTATCATAGACTAAGCTCTAATCATAACAGTTAGAATCTTAGCTTTTCCAAGTGAAAAATCTCCATGAAGCTAGTCATGGTCAGCCATAAATCCCCTCCAAGCCTTTGAACTCATTCTACAACTTAGAGTCCATAAGAAATCGAATGACACCTTGTGCTGTCCATATGAATGTGTGGGCCTCCTTCTTCTAATATTAGAATGTACAGTTGACTCCTAGTAGCATTAATTTCCTTCTATAGAAGTGTTACCTGAAAACGTAACATGACTGATGTCACTATTAGTATTTACTATCTCTGTGTTTGCTAGAGTGCTTGTACTAAGTGGAGAGTGTGAATGTGTGAAATTACTCATGTAGAAGTAATAGTTGTGTGGAACCTATTTAATTCAGTAAAAAGTTCTGGACTCCCGGTCTCAGAATGAATACCTTCTCCCAAAATACACACAGTTTTTCTACATTAGTCGCTGGGAATTCCATATTTACAGTGTACATCCTTGGCTTAAAGATGCTATTTTAGACAAGAAGTCTGGAGATTTCCTGGGATCCAAGACTTTTCTGGAGTGCATTCTATGAACCCCTTCAAAAGAAAACTTCCCACACCAATTAATGTGCAAAGATGGCTACTGGAGCGTCACCCTGGGCTTCAGGGAAGTTGACTTCCTCTCTTTATTTAACAGAGTAGCTTCCCGCTGGGTTGGAAAGCCAAATAAGGTAACAGAAATTGAAGTCACAGAGGCTGTGTATTCAGAAAAGAATGTGGCAACAACATCTATTCTCTAAAGACTGAAATTTAATTCAATGATAGACAGTCGCTTAAGAATTAGAATGGACGTTTGGAACAGAAATGAAGGGCATGAATTCTCAAGCATGAAGAATAAATAATAATGGCTCCATAAACTATTCTTTTTAATATTTATGTTTCATTAATAAAATATATATATTACATTTCATTAATGAATATATATATAATATATATATTTCAAAGAAATTACCCTGTCAGCTGCCAGTAAGTTTGAAGTTTTTGTTACATGCAACATATGGGAAAAACAGCTTCTCTGGAGGAGCCTGATTCTGAAGTTTCTAGAGTGCTGCTTAGGCCATTGCTCTCTTGGACCATTTATGCCTCTGAACTCTGAACCAAACCCCTGATGTTCTAGCCCTGCTGAGGAGTGGACAGCCCATGCCACTGTGGCATCCACGCATCAGACCTACCCCAGGCTCCTTGTTTAAAGTCCTTTTCTGTTGAAAATAATCCTGTGCATGATGAGATACGATCTTTCAGTTACAACATTCGCACCTTTTTTTCTACATTATGTCTTTCCTTGGATTTCCGATAATCCCATTCTTTTTTAACTTCACGTGACTGCTTCTCCTCAGCACCCCCCCCATGCCACCTTGATGAATCCCTTTTATGTCCTTTTATCTCTTCTCTCTTTTGGCAAGCTCTTATAATCTTATGTTTCTTACACGGGCACCTTTATCTGTTACCTTTCCTCATAAGAAACCCAAGCTGTATGTGGGAGAAGAGGGATCTGCACCCCCACCCATGGCACCTAAGCCCAAGTTCCCAATCATTTATCTGCCTGTACCTCATTAGAGTTTGAGTATCACCTTTGCTTCTAACTAACTTTGCAATGTACCTGTGGCTGACCCTCCTCACTCCTGCATTTGCTGAGTGCTGCTTTTGTGTACTCTGTGGCAAGACTGGGTTTAAATCTTTTCTATTTGCTATGTCGATCAGCACTGTTGGTGCTGTTTGGTTTCCCAGATAAGTTTCAGTGTCCAGAAAGTGGTCCATAGAGCAGGAGGACTAGCCGTTTACATTTTCTATGGTGTCATGAATGCATAGTTCTATGCTATTATTTTAAGTTTCTTAAACTTAAATTACAAATTTCTTGTAACACAGGTCAGTCAGATTTTAAAATAAGAAGCATCAGGGTCTGCCAAATAGCTCAATGGATTAAAGTACCTGTAAGCAGGTGCAGGGACCTGGATTTCGATCCCAGGGCCTGCAGGGAGAGTCCTGTCCCTGGGGTGCACTGAGTGGACAATTGAGACTGTGTGTGGTGGCAAGCTGCCTGCAATCTCAGCTCTTGGGCTGCAGTAAATAGGCAGATCATTACAAGTCCATCCTAATTGTGAGACTCTGAACACCCCTGGACACCCTGTAGGTCCTTCCTTAATAAAAATAAATAAATAAAATAACATAAAGGAAGGATCAGTGAGGTTACGGAAAGGTGGGAGTTTATGCGTCGCCTGAAGTTATTCAAGTTTAGCATGTAATGACATGATAGGAACGTGCACACACAAACACACACTCATACACAGAGGTTGGTGTTTGGCATTTGCCGCTTCCTGTCACCTCCTTTTATTTATAAAAGTTATGAGACAGAGTAGTTAGATCCAGAGACATATTTCCACATGGGGGTTGAAAGAGACAGACCGGGCTAGCACATCTAGACCTCTGGGCTGCTCTGATAAGCGCCTGATGGTCACTTTCCGTTCTCAGGGCTTTGGCTGTATTCCTTCACTGGTGCAACAATGATACACGTGGGCTTCAGACCTTCTCAGAGAACAAGAATAGATCGCAACTCTCATTCTTCCTTTATCAGATAATTAAAATACATAGGTCGAGATCACGGTGGTCCCCTCCCTGTGAGGATGAACCCAAGGCTGGATTCTCAGGGCACAGTGTGGAGCTCCGTGACATGTGGATACTGCAGGCCAGGCAGAGTTCACTAACTCTGTCCTAAGCTGTGGAAGATTCCCTTGCTGCATGGCTGGTAGGTGGCAGATGGAACCACATTGTTTCAGAGTTTCAGTTTAGAAAATTCAGGCAGGAAGGGTTAATCTACATTGTAAAACAGTCCTCTTGGAAGTCAGTTATACTACAAATGAGAAACCTGTGTGTTCTGGGTTCTATGTTAGCTTTGGCAGGGCCAGTAGCCTGTTGTAATGATAAAGCCAGCACTGAAAACCTGTATTTTATATCGCAGGAAAACTGAGCAAATTTGAAACACTTCACGTTTGCCTTTTGACACTCAATATCCAACAGATGAACTTTAATTTCAGGGAGGCCTCCCAGGGATGAATGCTTTCAGCTGACGAAGTGAAAGGAGCGAGCCTGGCAGTGCAGTTGGTCTTCCGTCCGTCCCTGCAGGGCCCGTGCCAGGACTTTGATGTGCACCCGCGTTCTGGCACGCGGCTCCGCACTTCACACCCAGCACAGAGCCAGCTCGAGGGCTCTGTTTTGCACAGTGGCTCCAGACAGGCAGCATGGATTTGAAGGCAGTCTCTCCAAATGTGGCAGTCGAGTCTTCCCTCCTTGTTGGAGCCCAGTTCCTGGGCTAGGACCTCTCTGGGTCCTGCTGGGGAGACCTGCCTTCACCAGCCGCTCCTTGACGTCATTCCTTGGAGGTGAGGCTTGGTGCTGTAGGCCTGGTTCCTTTCTGGTAGTTGCCAGTGAAAGGAAACTGTTACATTTCTCTTCCACATTTCCATTTATCAATTGTGCTCTAGTCTTTCATGGGGAAGACAACACTGGTATAAATACCTTAGGGGCCTCCCTTAGTTCCTGCACTTTCCATGCAGAGGTGGGTCACTCTAGAAACCATGTGAGGTAACTGGCAATGCTTTCCACTAAAAATGGTTTCCCCCATCTCAAGACACATGGCAGGTATTTTCATCAGCTTTTCTATCACTAGAATGAAATACTTAACACTAGCAACTTAATGAGGGAGAGGTTTATTTTGGCTTGTGATTTCAGAAGTCTCAGTCCACAGGAGGCTGGTTCCACCGCTGTGAGTCTGAGCTAAGGCAGAACATCATGGGGCAAGGATATGGTGGAGTCAACTGCCAAATTCATGGTGGTCCAGAAGCTGAGAACAGGCAAAGAGTGCCAGACAGAGCAGGACCAGGGACCAGATATGCACCTGGCAATCACTGTGTAATCTTGCTTCAGCTGGGCTCCAGTCCTAGTCCCACGCTCAGCTGTGGACTCATTGCTGGGTTAGAGGGTGGATGCTGTTGGTGCCATTGCAGTGTACTGGAGAGGAGATGAACCAAGAGCACATGGGCTACAGCTGGCCGTTTGTTGCCACTGAAAGCTGTGCTAGCTTCGACATCACTGTTCTAGTCATTGTGTCTTATTCCAGTCAGGTTGATAATCAAGACTGGTTTAATAAGCTTGTCCCTCTGCACCCCCACCTCCTGCGACCACATAACTTGCTTTGTTCAAGTGCAAAGAGGTCTGCAATCACACTAGCTCTGAACGTGTGGTCAGAACTACACGGATACCCATTCCATTATAGCTGAGAAATAATTACTGCTGTTTTGTAATAGCATGATAGGCAGAACATTTGGAGACAGAAAGTGAGTTCAAATGCATTTGAACTTGTGACTTAGACACATAATAAGAAACATGGAGGCACTATTTGCTGTGGTCACTCACTGTCACTCTATTACCTCTGTGGAGTTCTAGCTAGCCCTTTTCTTGGACTGTGTTTCCTACCTGGACCATTGGGCTGGGAAAGTAAACAGGTCCAGTACAGACAGAGCTTTGGCACTGTGAAAATCCTGCTCTGTAATGCCTCCGATGCAGACAAGGGGGGCGCTAGCTAGCTTCATCCTTCGCTTGCCAGTTGGCGTCTCTTGGGTTCATGCTATTAGTCTGTAGTGTTAGTAGTAGCAAAGCTTTCAAAGGATGTCCAATTTCTGGGATTGGAGTGGAAATGGGAAGTCATTACGACTTTGCCAGAGACTGCAGGGCCCGTTCCCTTCCTGGTTGCTCGTGTCCCATTCCTCATCTTACAGAGCCTGTGCACCCAGTTCCCAGGAACATTAACTTGCTTGCTACAAACTGAAAAAAAATGTCTTTTTTTTTTCCTTAGAGGTGCCAATCCCTCATGTTAGTTTACCTATATAAGAAGTATACTAAAGTCTGATTATAGGATTAAATTTTAAAGGATCCACCAATCCAAGATTTACTCTTTTAAGGCATATTCAAAGTTGAAAAAGTATACTTATTAACCTGCATAAATCTTTGTTTGAGCAGTAAGGCAGATTTTGAGCCTGGGGATTTCAGGGTTAACCACATTCTCTCTTCAACTTTCCCTACGAGGAACAGGGATCTATAACTGAATACTCCACTTCTCAAAGGCTGTCAACCTTCTATAGTGTATGGAAAATGCTTCCTCCCCAATGTATAATATACCTACTAGGATTTATCACCTGAGTTCCAACTAAAACTAAGGTTCCTTCACACAATGACAGTCTCCTGCCTCCGCTCCTCCTATCATAGGGTCTTAACTACCAAGACTGCTATCTAGCACACACTGAGAGAGACACACTTTCGAGTTTAGGAAAGTAGCAGTCTTAGTGCAGAATTTTCATTTTCTCTAAAATCAAGCAAACAGAAATAAACATTTAAGCTCCAGATGAATGGCTTTATTGGAGAACAAGATTTAGACATGTAACTGATGCATATCCTGAGTCAATAAGCAGTTCATGCCCACCCACAGGTCCCACAGTCTACTTACAAGGTCTGCTGCTTCACACTGTTTCCTAGAGGAAGACACTGACCCAGCCCTGTGCTCTTTGAACCAGGCTGACCCCTAGTGGGAGGAAGCTGAAGGGTTGGGCTGTACATACTGGGCTCTCTTGCTGCTAGATCTATTCACTGGGTATTTCACCTCTTCAGCTGATTATTCAGGGTTGGGTGTTTAGGCAGAGCAGACTCAGGGGAGTTGGTAACTTGTATAGTGAAAATGCCTCACTATACACTGTGTAAAACTAAATTTGAGATCCCTTCAAAATATCGTGAAAACTCATGAGATGACAATAGTAGATTATTCATTCAAATATAAAACTTTTTAAAGGGCAGAATGCTGAATCAAATTTAAGACTACTTGTTACCCAAGACCAAAACCATCCCAGTCCTCTTATGTATCTAAAATTATGTCAACATATACAATTCAACAAAATTATTAAAAATTGTGCAATGAAGTCAAACCATATCTTGGCAATATTTTAATAATAAAAATTCCGACAATAAAATAACGCATACTAAACTATAAATTCTTATTATTATCAAGTTCCTAGGGAGAAATTAAACTTCAAATAGTGGAGTTTCAAATAAATTAAAGTATTAAATTTTTAAGTAAGAAAATAATTAAAATCTGAAATTAAAATCATGGATTTTGTTACTTAACTGTCTAAAGAAATTAAAGCTTGCAAGAACCTTTGCCGAAGTCATATAATTTTTCAGTTTCAACTACAGGGACTTTCCTGGAGAAATAAAGCAGCTTCACCAATTTTGTATCCTGAGAGAAACCTTATTTCACCTTTGAGGAAAGAAAACTTAGCTTTATTCATAGATAATTTCGAAAAATATGCAGGTGACCATGGAGAAAACTGAACAGTGCCAGACACTAAATGCATCAATTGCAGGTGATTTTTTTTAACCTGGAATTGTCATTTTGACCAAGGAAGATTCCCTCTGCATGCAGACTTCAGGGAAAAGTGGCAGGAAAATCACTAAAGAAGATGGAAACCCCTCCATTTAACTTGGGCATGCAAGGGGGTCCCCTGAGAGACCATGGGCCATTCTGGAGCTAGATCTGACATCTTTGTAATCACCCAAAGCAGAGCCAGCAGTGGGAGCTTCTGTGCCCCACTCCTGCCTCCTTAAGCTGCATAGAAAGTGTAGACTGCAGCAGAGGGCAAGAAACAGCCCTAGTGGTTTGTTTTGAGATGTGACAGATGGCAGCCTCAGCCCTAGCACTGCAGAAGAGACTGGAGGGCTCTCCAAAGGCTCCACCAGTGATCAAAGATGGCAGAAAGTCAGGTCCCAGTGTCAGTCAGGAAATACTCTCCTTTCTCCAATTTGGGCCTTAGCTATGAGTTCCAGTATCAGCATATGGGTCCTTACTGTCCTTACTGTAACACATGGGTGTTACCCTTACTGTAAAGGTCGACTGAAAACGAACTGCTTTGATCAGAGTATGCATGCTTGCTATTTTAATATTTATTATTGAGAGGCTTCTGGGAGAGTGATATTCTACTATGTATAGTGTGACCTCTATTCCTTAAGTATTAAATTTTCTAATTACAAAAAATGTACTTGGAGGGTCTAGTGACTGCAGGCTGCATTTCAGACATTCTTCCTCTTGTCTTGCATCTGAAATGTTGCCCTGGAAACAGGAACAAAGCAGGTCTTACTCACTTTCATTGTACTTTTCTGCATGTCTAAGGCCAGGCTGACTCCTAAAGAGCCTGGGTAAGGAAGGGGAAGCTGTGGCAACACCAGCTCCTGATGGCCTGTGCTCTGTCCTCAAGGCAAGAGAATGCATTCAGCTGGGAGAGGAGGGAGGGCACTGTGGTGAGTCCGATGCTGCTACCCCCCCACCCCTTCCACATTATCTGAGGACCCCCTGGAGTGACCAGCAGTGGTGATGGGCAAGAGGCAAACAGGGCAGCTAATGACCTCAGAGTCCTCCGAAGACATCATCTGAGTATAAAAGATGAACTGTAGCTTAGAATGCTTTTGTTAGTCTCAAAAATAATTATTTTTCCTCTAAGAAAGAAGAAATCAATGCAGGGAAATGCTATTCCCCATGATCTTCTGAGGTCTTTGTGTTGCTCTACGGTGACATCGATGAAAGGTCTCTGCAGGCTGATGGAAAAGTTCTTAACTGGCTTTAATCCAGTCCAAGTGACCATACACATTTTAAACAAGTCCGTGTGGTTTTAAGCCAGTTTTATATGTGACCATAGGACAAATATAGCTGTTACAAGTTTTCAATTATAGAATCTCCTTTAGAAGATTTTAGGAATGAAAAGCTGTCCATCTTTGCACTTTTTTCTTCATGTTTTCTCATTTTCTGTGGCAAGCTTCAGCAGAAAAGTCTAAAAAAAAAGGACATAGGAACAGAGACTGCAAATGCCAAGCAACCTGGTTCAGGATGCTGAACTATAATAACAGAAAGTGTGACCACCATATCATGTTTAAGGTACATTTCCTTGCAAAAAGACAGGACCACTTTTATCCCTTATGACTCTTCTGTCGCTGTGTCCGCCTCTCCCATCTGGAGGGTTGCCTGACCAGCCACTCTTCAGGCATCTGTCCCCCCTCCATTGTTCCATCGTCACTCAAGGTGCACCCCCTCCAGCTCATGCACTCCATTGACTTAGTTTCGTAGCAGAGCTTGGAAGTTTCAATAGGCTCAACCCTCAAGCTGGCCTTCAGCTTGGACCGCCTGCAGCTTAAACAGTACTTCTTGCTCTTATTCTTCATTTTCCATTTTCTGTTTTACATATTGGGTTTTCACAAAGAAGTGTAGATCCTGTTAGTCCCTTTTGAGAAAAAAAAATCAACATTACCATGTCAAAATTGGACTTTCAAGGATTCCAAATGCCATCACAGTTTTTAGCATAACATTCACTTTTATCTTTTATGACCAGTTTTGATGCCGTAGCCCATTCTTCCCTCAATCAAAACCCTCTTCTGGTGCCATTTCTGGGACCTACACTCACCTCACTGATTTTTCACTCTATCTGTTTTCCGCAACGCTATTCAGCTAAAGATGGTGTCTGTCATGGATCATGTTTCCTAGAGTGTAGGGAGAGCTGTTGGAGGTGGGGAATGAGGGAAGGAGGATAGGAAACAGCATACAACGTGTTGCTTCAGAAGGACAGTAACATCACTTGACCCCATGAAATGGCCTGGAGCTCCAATGACACTTATGATTGTTCTTTGAGGATGGCCGGCTGGCCATATGTACCAATATTTAGCAATCATGGCTGCAATGGCGAGATGGAGATGCACATGCCACATCATAAAGAGGCTCATGAACATCTACTACATGGCTCTTAGCTATTTTTTTCTGCTCGTTCCACTTTCCTTAGAGCCGTATTTTCTCATGTCTATGCATAAGGATGTCTCTGCCCCATAAATATCACCATCTCACGCATCTCCACCGCTTAATTCATTGCACATTTGATGTCCTTCAAAGTTATAATTTTAATACAAAAATCATTAATCATCACTTTATCTCCACGTACTGACTTCACTACATTAGTTAATGGTATCATTATTTTCCTTGTTACTAAGGCTGAAAAGATTTTAAACTGTCTGTCATGCTTTTTTCTTCTGTCATTATTTCTTTTTCTCTTTATTCCCTACATTAATTCATTAAAAATAACCCGTGATTTCACTTGATGCTTCTGTCTTTGTTCATGACATTCTCTTCATTATCTAAGATGATTTCTGCCCATCTTTACAGGAAGGAGAGGCGCAGTGAGGAGCCGCACGCATTGCAACTACTTCCTCTCATCTTATGCTTCACCTGTCCCTCTCTCTCTATCATCTTTGCACGTGTCATTGTCATGTTGACTTCTTCAAGTGGAACTGCTTCAGCCTCTTGCCTCAGGCTTGCCAAAAATCAAAGAACACAATAGATGTACATATATTGCATAGGAAAAGAGAAAAACACATAAGCCATTATGACTTTGAAGGAAATAGTTACACATTTTTAAAACCAACCTTTTAGCTTCAGTACCTAAACTATGACTTTCAAGCACAACAAAGAATGACAACAGGCAACTGAGGCTCATCAGATGTCAACTGGTTATTAGAGAGCAGGCTGCTGCACATCTGAAATCATCATTTCAAAGCTGTTCTAGATATCCATTTTATCCCTACCAGGTGTGATGGACTCGTGCTGCTGGCCGTGAAGCTGTGGAGTCTCCAAACATAGTAATAATACTGATTGCATTTTCCTCTTAAAGTGAAGATAATTTGGTGTTCTTGGATGAGTGGAACATTGTATATTTCCTTATAGTCAGAGTATTTTTTATATTTTAGGGTACAGATATTTTGTCAGGTCCTCTTTATTGCTCTGGGCGACAGAACTGCCCCACCCTGTTCGTTGAGAGGTTTGGCCAGCTTAGTGGAATAATTAGACATTTTGCAGCTGAACAAGAGATTTAAGTTTCAGAAATGAAAACATTAATTCTTCCAAAAGTGACAGAGCAGAACTTCAGAGTGGAATGACAGTGAACAAATTTAATAACTACTCTCTTTATTTATTTAAAACAAATTGTAATTTTTGTGCTGTTTCAGCATCAATCACACTGTGACAATATACCAATGAAACTCTTTGCGTTTGAAAGCTATTTTTAGGATTTTATTAATCATTTAATTTGTTAAAGACCTTAGTAAAAATATCAATATGAAGACAAGTTTCCATAATTAAATGAAAAGAACATGGCTTGGATGACTTTACTTCCTCTAGAACTGGACTAAAGGACTCAAACTTGTCCTTCCTCTTGGAAAAATGAGAAACACAATATATTTTTAAAAAGGCACCATTTGACATTTAAAAGAGTTTATGCAATAATTGGGGCTCAGGCTGGTGAGATAGCTCAGCGGTCTAACGTGCCTGCTTAGGCAAGCTTGGGCAAAGCCCACCCCTAGGGGGTGGACACACACACACACACACACACACACACACACACACACACACACAGTAGGCGCTCGGCAAGCCTTTATCAGGCAGAATGAGATAAACCACTTAAGACTGCTTTTGCTTGGCAGATTCTCCAGACCTGTAGTGCCCTCTCCAAAGCTGAACTATGCCTTTTCAGATCTTGAGAACACAAGTAGACAGCACCCAACCTAGACACCACCCACATAGGACAACTCTGGCTGTCAACTGAGATGGCTTCTGTGGAGGGACTATGGTCCCTTGGAAGAATGAGCTAGAAGTAAATCAGGTGTCACAGAGATGTGCAGCCAGAATTTCTTCATTCATTCCCCCCGAATTCCCAGTCTCTCTTGCACATTCCAGAAGCTAACTAACACACAGGGCCTCTAGAAGAAAACACCATTATGTTAGGCTTCCACATTGCCTACCAAATGACTTATCAGATAGAACATCCATCATAAATAAAGAAAAGCAAATCTACAATAGAAACAGAGTCACAAAGCACATGGCACATTCAGTCTGTCTGATCCGGGCCATAAAGAAAGTAATCTCATTTAAAATAATAAAATGTGAGACTGAATAATTTGGCAAAAAAACTAGAAACATAAACATGACATAAAATTTTATTTTATTTTTATTAATTTTATTGAGAAAAAATTGCAATGAGACAGATTAAAAACAGGTTTGTAGGAGAGATAAAACAATTCATACATTCCATATTGTTGTCTTTGCAGTAGTCATTCATAGCACAAGATGAAGACATGACATCCTGCACGACATAAAATTTTAAAAGAAAATATATACAAGTAACACAATAAAAATAATTTAATAATTTACTTTAAGGATTATTAGGAATAGCTGAAGAACAAATTAGGAATAGCTAAAATTAAATCAGAAGAAACTTCAGAAAGAGCACAAAAGTAACAATATCATAAAACTATTAAGAATACAAATAGGGAAGGAGCAGCTTGAAACAAATAATATTCATTTATTTGTTTTCCAGAAAGAAAGAAAAGAAGGAATGGAATAGAGGTATTTTCAATGAGAAAATAACTGAAATTATTCTCAACACCATCTTTAGATTTTAAAAATGAAAGATCCCACCCTGAGATTTTTTTAAGTCCAATGAATCACAAGTGGGAAAAAAACTTCACTTAGACAAATCTCAGAGACACTCCTCAAAACCAAGATGGCAAATTTTAAATAGTTAGAGGACATAGCTATTAAAAAAAGCTTTTTGAGTGCCTCAGTGGAAACCATAAGACAGAATAGAGATAATTAAAAAATACATAGCTTGAGCCAGCCAAATAGCTCAGTGGATTGAAGTGCCTGCAAGCAGGCACAGGGGCCAGGGGTTCAATCCTCAGGCCTACTGGGCCAGTCCTGCCCCTGGGGCATGCTGAGATGGCAATTGAGACTGGGTGTGGTGGTGCTCACCTGCAATCCAAGCTCTTGGGAGGCTGTAAACAGGCACATCACTATGAGTCCAATCTAGTAGTGAGACCCTAAACACCCTGTAGACCCTTCTCTAAAGTACAAAAAAAGGAAAAAAAAAAAAGAAAGAAAATCCATGGCTTCAGAACTAAAATCCAATACACAATAAATGCATTGTGCAAAAATCACTGTAAAATTTAAAAGTATTTTGAAGTGAATAACAATAAAACAGTAACAATACTCAATA
The DNA here is from genome assembly GCA_004027165.1 of Ctenomys sociabilis. Classification (NCBI taxonomy): domain Eukaryota; kingdom Metazoa; phylum Chordata; class Mammalia; order Rodentia; family Ctenomyidae; genus Ctenomys; species Ctenomys sociabilis. The sequence continues at coordinate 13,484 of PVKA01004071.1, read as the reverse complement.
ACAAGTCACCAAGGAAAATTCTGTTTGGCATATGTTGAGTAGAGAAGCTTAATTCTAGAGTAGAGGAAGAAGACTCTCAGTGAAGGTTGGCTTAGTGAATATTGGCTGTATAAAACTACAATAATAATTATTTATGATCTTCAGTATACTTGTTTCATACCACTAAATACCCAAAGACATTATCTTATATGTTAGGAATTGGATAAATAAGTTTGGGATGGTTCAAAGTCTACACAGCATGTCTCAGATACTCAGACAGGATTCTGTGTACTCTGAAGACCCAAATGGCCATGCCATTAACCCTTCCTAGCCTAGCTGTAGAGCTCTTCAGCACTGGCTCAAGAGACTTTTTTAGCTTTCACTGCACCTTGCTAGAATTTTATTATGTGTCATTAATCAACAGTGAAAAATTCTCTGAGCAGGAAAATTGTCACTGGAACTGGCTTTAGTATGTGGAGAAAAATAAATAAAAATGTTTGATAATTACATATTAACTTATGCAGTAATAATCTTCTGAAATCGTCATAGGGTGCAGGTTCTATTTGATTTAAGGGGTCTAATTTTGGGAAAGACCTGGTAATTTCTTTTCTATTTCTTTGTCTTTCTTATTTGGTAATTGAGCTGTTCATGTGTTACTGATGAGTGGGGCTGTCTTGAATGACAGATTGGTACGGCAGCCATTCTCTATGCTGTTCTTTCTTCCGAAATGACTCGAGTTATTCTGGAACATAGAGAAAGAGCACAGATTTCAGGATTTGTTTGAAAGGTAGACTTAGGCACTATTGAGCATGTAGTGTCAGATCATATTTTCCTTGGACCACTGGTGTTTGAACTGATTGGAATTAAGATTAATTTGTATTACTGTAATAATCAGAGTGTTACAAACCTATCAGATTTGGAGGTTTGGATGTTAGGAGATCTCTTATTAATATGCTTTTGTAAGTGCCTAACTGAAGTGACTGTAGGAAGGAATTATATTCCAGATGTTATATGTTGAAGAACATGATAGCTGTACAAATGAGTGAAGCTCTTCAAATTTTAAATAGGGTCACATTAGAGGAAAGAGAAAAGAAAACAGTCTGGAGAACTAGGGGAAAAGGAATATATGTTTAGGAAGATAGACCCTTTAGGATTTTATCATAGCCCCAAACTGCCAGTATCATTTATTTTCTGGAATAAACATCTGTGCTTTGTGAAGTAATTGGAGGATACAAGTGCAAGGTGAGTTCTGTTTAGTTTGCAACTCTGGTTGTTTCTCACCCCACACTGTTTGTGATAATTGCCCCTGGTGGCTGTCTGCGTGCCTCTAATCCTCCTGGTGTGCAAGAGAATTTGTGCTGTGCTTCTCTCAAACACACCTGCAAGAGATGGTAATGGCTTTGAAACTCAAAGATGCTTTCCTGTCTCCCTGTTTCATAACAGTCATGACTATCTGAGGTATCATCACAAAAGGTAATTTAATAATAGGTATGATGATGTAGGCACCTGAAATTCCAGCTGGCAGTGTGTACCACTGTAATAATGTATACACTACTCCCTGCTGAGAGGGAGAAGGAGGGGGGAGAGAGAGAGAGATGGAGAGACAGAGAGAGAGACAGAGACAGAGACAGAGAGGACTTAGCTAATTTATATACTCCATCTGTGTAACTATGTATGGATGTATGCATCTTTTCTGTCTTTCTATCTGTCTGTCTATATCTATCTATCTATCTATCTATCTATCTATCTATCTATCTATCTATCTATCTATCATGTGGCAATTGATGAATTCATGAACTTTGTGTGCTCTAAATTGTATCTGGAAAAAAAGATTATGGCAACAGATATAGTAGACAATTATAAACAAATTGTTAAGTTGTAAATGCTTTGAGAAACTAAGGCCTGTTCCATTCGGGCCTCTGAATTTTCTCTTAATATTTCAATGTAGATTATAAGAAAATTATATTAGCATAAATGGGAAAAATAATCTGTTTCATTCACCAGCTTAGTCTTGTTTTGTAGCTATGACTCTACAAAAACAAAAGGAAATTACACTTTTAGTAAAATATGAGCTGGAGTTTAAAGATATTATTTTTGATTTTTTGAAAGATAAAATAAAAGAAAAGGAAAACAGAAACATGAGAAATGATACAGAATTTCACTAAATGAAAACATAGGAATTCGACAATCATTGCATTACATAATACTTTCTTCAGATTAGTTGTTTGGACTATGAGATATAAACATGAAAGATTGGGGGAAAAAAGGAAAAACGTAAACATTAACTTTCAAAAGCATTTATTTACTATGTTTTGAAAAAATAGATGATCATCTTTTAAAGGAAAGATGTAATTTAATGTGTACATTCATAGAAACTAAACTTTATGTTATGTTATTTATATAGTTTTTCAATTCAACTATTGGGCAACATTTCAGAAAAATGAACCTGTTTTACACGCGTTCTAATTTTTGGACTGGTGAGATAGCTCAGCAGTCTAAAGTGCTTGCTTAGTGAAGCTTAGACAAGAGCAAGGACTGCAGTTCAATCCCCAGCACCACATGCTGTCCCAGCCTCAAACCCAGGGTGGGCTGAGCCAGCCACAAATAAAGAAGCATACTAGTTCTTGATGATTATTTTTTTTTTGTCACTTACCAAATTCTTTGAAATGTGGACATTGAGGTGAGAAGAAAGGAGTGCATCATAGCTGTGAACGCCCTGATTTCTGTGTGCCCTCTAATCATGTTGTTCTTTCACTATACTTCCAAATCTAGAGAAAGAACACCTTCAACTGTCCTACCATTAGTAACTGTTTGTAGTCTGAAATGTGTCTCACTGTAGCTGTGAGAATTTATGGGTATGTATTAATGTGTGTGTGTGTGTGTGTGTGTGTGTGTGTGTGTGTGTGTGTGTGCAGAAGGGAACAGAGAAACAGGTTGAATATTGGCAAGAGATTAATGTCAGAGTATTATCTAATTTGTGCTTCGTTCTTGCATCTGCTGCTTTCGGTGTACAATTAGCTAACTTTTTCATTTTTGATATACATTAGAACGCTCAACTCTTACTAATGCTATGCATTATTTAATACAGCATATTGGTTTTTAGTACATGACAAAAAGCAAAATAAAGTCATTTTCAAATAGACTGTCTTGGTACCACTGAAACCGCAGCTCTATGCCTATGTAGGCTCTCGTCTTTCTTTCTTTCTTTCTTTCTTTCTTTCTTTCTTTCTTTCTTTCTTTCTTTCTTTCTTTCTTTCTTTCTTTCTTTCTTTCTTCTTTTTTTTCTTTTTGACAGGATATTGAACTCAGGAGCTTTTGCTTACCATGTAGGCATTTACTCTACTGAGCTATCTCTCTGACCCTATATTCTTTCTTTAGAAACAAAGTCTAGAATTTTCAAAAGTGGACCTAACAGTTGATTTAGTTTGGCTAGGCAGCTTAAAGTATGAATTATAAGTGAATTTCCTAAAATAAATCTTGGTGAAGTTGAAAACTTTAAATGTTATTTTGGTTTAGTTTACAGTGCCAAACAAATACTCAGAAAAAGATTTTGTATGTGAATTTGAATATTTTAAACAATTTTTTAAAAATTAAATTAGGCATAATTTTAGGTATACTGTATTTTTATTGATTTAAACTTAAATTTTGCTTATTTTATTGAAACACTAACAAATTTATTAAGAAAGAATTAAAAGTATGAAACATAATAACACATAGCTTGTCTTTCTCATGCATAGCATTTTATTTTTTATTATTTGCTTATTTATTATTTTTTGCAGTACCAGGGATCAAACTCAGGATTTTGCGCTTGCCAGGCAGGCACTTATGCCACTGAGCTATCTCCTGGCCCAATGGTTTTGCTTGTTTGTTTGCTTGCTTGCTTTTTTAGTTCCAGGGATCAAACTCAGGACCTTACATTTGCCAGGGAGGTGCTTATATCACTGCACTACATCCCCAGGCAGCTAGATGTCTTTTTATTTTATTTTTTAAAAGTATTTGGTACAGGGTATCACTATGCACCTTGGACTCATAGTTTTCATCCTCCCCAGTGCTGGAATTACAGGTAAGGGCCACCACACCCGGGCTCAGTGGTTGGCTCACCATGCTCAGGAGTTGGGCCAGTGTGGCATGTGGTACCAGGATCAAACCCCTGTCCCTGCACTTGCCAAGCAGGTGCTTATTCTATTGAACATTCATAGCAGTTTAGTGAATAAAGAAAAATCTTCAGAATGGAAAGGGTTCAATTTTATTAACTAAATCATTAATACCATGTACTCGTCCAGAATAAAGCTCACATTGTGTTACATGCAAATAAAACAGCATCATGGTAGCCTACGCAATAATAGCACTTAGTCTGTGGAGCCAGGAGGAAGTATAGTTACTGTACCATGTTTGTCATTTTTTGTTAAGTGATCTTAAGTAATCCAGTTGTTATTAGATGTGATAAGAAGCAGTGATTCTGCTACTGTTTTTAAAATGCCAATTGTGACAAGGTGGCGTGTCAGCAAGACTGACTTCGGGGTATTCCCAGGAAACTACACAAAAGCACACTTACGGGTGTATTCTGGGTGGACTGCAAAGGCATGAACTCTTGGTCTCTACATCTTTTCCCCTGCTCCTTCCTCCTTGGAACTGTACCCCTGTTCTAGTTTCTGATTATCATGAACTGAGCACCCTTGCTTAGCCTCTCCCTTCTGTAGTCTTGAGGCGAGAAAATCCTGGATTGAATCCAGAAAAACTATGAGTCAAATTAAAACTCTTCTCATTTAGATTGGAGAGTGAAATATTGGAGAGTGGGTGTGAAATATTGTGTCCCAGCAACAAGAAGTCTGACTAATAAGAAAATTGAGATGAGAGAACAGGGGTGGTTGCAGGAAATGCGTTAAACATGTGGTTTAAAAGCCTTGGAAAATGATTTTTGAAGGGCTTGGAAAAGTTTCTAGATTTGGGTTAGAGAACCTTTTAATTTCAGGGACTGGGACTTAATCCCAGGCATTACGTGCTGTGCCAGCCCAGCTCCTGAGTTCACTGAGTTGGCCCCGAGACCAATCGTGGTGCACACCTGCAATCTCAGCGCTGGAGAGGCTGAACACAGGGGAATCACTATGAGTCTGAGCTGCATAGTGAGACCCTGTACCAAGTACATTATAAAAAAGAATAGGTAGAGCATGATGGACAATTCAAAGCCTATAATTCTGATAGAAATATAGACAGAAGGGCTAAGAATGGGGCTGTACTTGAAAACAAGGGCTCCCATGACAGTTGGACTAGGGTTCATGTGTATCAAATATTTACAAAGAATCTGTGTACATGTCTAAGCATGGACATTCCAGGAGGCTGAAATTTGAGTGAAAGCATAATTAAACTCAAGGAGGAATTTCAAGACATCCAACAGTGGCCTGGGTGGTACTGAAGGCTTTTAACCATATTTATTATGTGAATCAGGAGAAAACTATCAGAGCATTTAAGTTTGAGAAACTTAAATTTGGGTCCAAAAGATACCATGACTAAAATTAAAAACAAAGGTTATGTGGTTGCCTAAGAGATTGATGTCATTAAAAAGTAAACAATTATTTTGTAAAGGACATGAAAGATCCTTTGAAGCATCTCAGAAACCAGCAAAACCAAACCTATGTAAGGTTCCAGGGTACAAAAGTGTTAACCTTTCATTTGAGAAGACAGTTACTGACACCAGTGCTCAAAAAGGGATTCTTAATAAATTCATACTCAAGGACTCAAATTCACTATGCTAAGCCACCCTGGTATTCAGAGGTGTTGCTTCCATGGTCCAAGGGGGTCTAGCTATTGTCCACCGGGCAGACCTTGACTTGTTTATGTGATGATAGTTTTGTAATACAAAAAGGAAGAGTTGTAGGATTAAAGAAGCTTCCACCCAGATTTCAAAGGCATATGCTGGAGCCCCTGAGAAGACAGTATGAGAAGCTATAGGAATGAAGCCAAAGATGTAGTAGTGGCCAAAGGAAACTGAGATGCAAGAACCATAGGCTATCTGTCCAGAAAAGCTTTATGCTAGGAATAAAGCCAGACCAAGAGGGAGGCATTTGGGCTGCTATCAGCAGTCACAGGGGCAGGACTGGAACTCATATCTCACCATATTGTGCTCTGGATGGTGGTTATGAAAGTAAATACTTACTATTTATCCAGATGTTTCTCAGTATAGCTTTGGTCCAATTCTTTTCCATCCCTTACTCTTTCCTTCTAGAATAAGAATGTCCACTGTGTTTCACTGTACTTTGGAATTATGTGCTTAAAAATATCTTACAAAGTCACAACTAAAGCTTTGCCATCAATCTAAGAAGAGACTTGGAATTTTGAGGAGACTATTGGGACTGTTCAGATACTGGGGAAATGACTAGTGTATTTAATTTATATCCATCTTGGTGATTAGTACAGTGTATTTCTGTTTACATTTATGTGGATCGTGAGGGCCAATCTTAGGGTCTGCTTCTAACTTCTCATTTTCTGCACTATCTGGCATGGTTCCCTACTTTGCTTCATAGCCTCTATGGGCTAAGTACTTTTATACAGCCATCCCCTTCTGTCATTGTGTTTTTTCCTTGGAGCTGTCTGACCCTGGACTGAATACCCTGAAATCATGAGCCAAATTAAACTTTCTATCCTTTAAATTGTGGGTATATTTATTGTGTTTCATTGAGAGGAAGGATGAATAATATAGAAACATTTCCCACATATACCACAAGGAGTTTGTTGTTTTATCTCATTGGCTAGAATTGGATGACCTTGCTACCTATAGCTGCAAGGGTGCCCAGGATTCCACATAGTTAGCTGTGTGATACCATAGAAAAAACAACTCTTCAACATTTCCAGTCTGTGTAGTAGAAGGTGATGAGAGATTAAAGGATGAAGAATTTTGTCATAAGTACTTGCTATGATTTCCAAATTCTATCTGATGTCTAATTAAACCCTAGCAATTGAAAATAAAATTATGGGACAAGGAAGGAAATGAGACATCTTCTGAAAGTTTATTGCAGAGAGATAAATCTGGTAGGACTTACGCACATTACAATTTCAAATTTAAAATATCACTTGCTCTTTCAGAAAAAAAAAAGAGTATCAGTTTTATTGCATTTACTTTTAAAAATTAGGATGAAAAATAGGAGTTTCCCCTGAAACATACACTAATACAATTCTTTTTAAGAATATCATACCTGTCAGCAGACTAGTGTGATAATTAGACAATGAAATTTTGGTGAGGAGTTAGTTAAATGAGCACTAGTATCACTACTCCAATGAGTATTCATAACCACTACTTGTTTTATTCTAGAGCAGCAACAAAATGGCAGAGACGACAGCTGCCACACCATACACATACACACACTCCTTCCTACACAAACTATGCTTTGTACATCAGATGCAGCATAAATACCATGGCATGTGGCAGTTGCTATGACAACAGGATTTTTTTTAATGAAGAGCAGATGGAACAGGCATCTAAAACTTGCATAAGTTGTTAGTAATCTGTGAGTTACTGCAGACTAGTTGCTGAAGGAAACTTTAAAATTCTAGCTTTGCTAATTCTTCCATATAACATGTTCAACTACCTCTTCTCTCCTTGCCTAGTTCTGTTCATTTTGTTATCAAATTATAGTGGAAAATTTTCAACTGTTTTTCCTATAACACAGAAATTGTGTATAATTGTAAATTGTGCAATTGTATATTCCTAGCTTTGCTTTTCGAAATGAATTTCTATTACAGAGATTTTAACTCTGTTGTTCATTGAATACATATGCATTTGCATTGGCCACATATTAAGTTTAATTTGTATAAATTCAATTTAAGCCATATACAATATGTGGCATTTTTGAAAACACTTATAATTCATACAGTGTACATAATGACTTTTATGTCAGTTTTAAGCATGAAATGGTATTCTATGTGGTTTGTTAAAAAGTACAAAATGGCGTATAAGTAGTCGAGGATCTGTGATTAATAGTTTTGATTTTTTTTTTTTTTCTGTTTTTCTAAGCATCCAGCTAGATGAGCCTTCTAAGAAGTATCCTAATCATTGATACATCCTAACTGGTAATATAGAAACAGGAAGGAAAAAAAATCAAGGATATTTTTCTTGTTGTTATAAAATCCTAATTATTTTTTCCTCTGTTACACGATTTTTCCATATTTATCTGTATAAGAAAATGACAAAGGAATTTTCAGCATAATTCTGTAACTACTTAGAATGCACTCTGCATAAAGCAACATAAAATGAGAATATTTTTAAAAGTAAAACAGAAAAACTGTCTTTAGGGATGGGAATTGTGGGAAACAGGAAGCATGTCTTTAATATGAAATAGACCTTAAGGATTATTAGGAGGAACTATTCAGACTCCAAACAGGAAGTGTCATTTTAGACAGTAGTTCTCTTTGATACCTCCTTTTCAATTGATACTATTGGTTAATGCAAATCTTTTATTGCTCTTCTCTCTACTTTTCTCTGATTTTGCATTTTCATTGTTACTTCTTTCTTTGATCAAACAAATTTTCTATCACACAATTTGTGGACATATTTGAGAAGAATTGAGTTACATGAGTAGATAATACAATTATATTAGATCCACTTTCATTTATTCTGCAGGCTTGCTCTTGAGAATTTCCCCAAGGAGTTTTAGTTAGTCTTTATATTTTCTATTTTCTATGAGAACAATATTGCTTAGAGAGATTCATGACCAGCAGTTGGATTACACCCTTGGCTACCACTTTACGTGAGATGATGACGTGTGCTTCTTCTCCAACCAGTAACAAGCTTCATGATGTGGTACTGCAGTACTCCAGCCTGCTTCAATCCACTGCTACCCCATTCTCTCAGACATGCCTCATGGTGAAAAGCTGGTCAGTAGAATTCCAGGGAGCTTCTACCTTATCTTGCAGAGTATTCATTTGAACCTCTCGTCAGTAATTTGGCAGACTGATGGTTCATTGCAAGGGTTGGGGCCACAAAACTTTATTCACTGTTTCATTAGTTTATCCATTCACTATTCATTAAAATATATTATAACCTGAGGCCAAAAATGGTTTCCTCATAGAACAAAGCACTCTTTTTAAAGGTAATCTTTGCAAATTTCACTTACTATAAGATTAGATCATTGGTCATGGGACAGAAAATAAGTTTGCAGAATAATGTAGAATGGCCAAAGAGAAAGGAGCTCCCAAACTGACCTTGAAAGTAAACTAATAGCAATTTTTATTTTAGGCGTAAGCTATATATATTTTGTAGTTCCCACAGCAGCATTTAGATAGTCATTTAGTAAATTATATGACTGAGATTTTGATTTTTTTCAGTTATTTTACCATAAGAGTACCAATTGTGTCATCAAGTTTAGAACTGATTAATGACTCCATGCATTTAAATAAGTGGAGTAATCATAGCATTTTAAAAGTTATTATTAATTTCATCATTATACATACCACGGCAAATCCAAAATAATTATAGAACTGGGAAAGAAAAGAAAAAAATGCTTTTTTTAAAGCAGGATTAATATAAATCCAGAATACATTTATTATTTTTCAATAATAAATTGAATATTTAATTCCTCAAAATATCTCTCAGCTAAAGATAAGTGTGTCTGTAGTATTTTAGTGCATGAGACACACATGTATTTCCTTGAGCCTTTAGGAAGAGAATCACACCATGGGACTTTCTATATTAGAGTCAAAACTCAAAGAAGTTATTCTTCCTGATTAAGAGCAAATAACACAATACTTACTGAAAGCACAGTGCATTCCTTAACAAATTAACCCTTTACTCCATGGGAAGTTAGAGAGAATTAAGCATGCTTTGACTACCTGAGGGTTACATGCATTTTTATATTTCTAATTCATTGCAACAATAATTGTGGACTGCACTTTTGCTTACTAGGGTGCTGCTTATAATTTCAAAATAGCTGTTAAACAATTGCACAAAAGCTTAACTTTGCAAGACAGTAATGACTATCCAACCTCAAGTAAGACACTTAATAGAGAAGGACGTGAGAGATTTATAATTAAAACAATCTTCTCAATGAATTGTTTGCTCAGAAAACAAACAGCTCGCCTTTACCTTGGCACTGGTAATTGACAATTAACTGACAGTACGGTTCACAGTGCCTTTGCCTATGTTTTGCCACTTATTAGAAATATGATTTACATCCAAAATACTATCACAGGACTTGTAATATTATTAACCATAGCCCACTAGTAAAATATAATATGTGACTGAGTACTCTATTCATCCTTGTGTCATTAGTTAGTGTAAGTCAATACAAAGGAGAGGCTTGCATCACTGCTAGTTATGATTATCCTTTCTTTGAATTCCCTAAATGGTACTAGGTGAACAGACATGGAATAATGGAGTGCGTTTTTTAAAAATAAAGAGAATGACTTAATGGTTAGATCCAATAATAGCTCTGGATACTTTTTTCTGAACAAGAATACTTTTATTCTTATCAAATAAAAGTAGAACAATCATCATAAATAATAGTGGTCTAACATTCTTTATTGTTTTATATGCAAATATGATGGATTCCAACTCATATCACATATATTTGTGGTAGTCATTAGCACTGAAATTGTGTTTTATTTTTGATAGTAGACTCAAAGCAAAGGCATTATGGTATTACTTTAGGCATTATAGGTAATATAAACAAAAAGTAAGATATTAGAAACATCTATAATTTGGAATCTGGCAGAATGATTTTGAAGTTTAACTACCTATGTGTCTTCAAACAAGTTTCCAGGTCATATAAACCTCAGCTTTCTAATCAGCAAAATGGGATTAGGAAACTTTACATTGCAGAGCTATGAGATTAAATAATACAATATATATAACATTACTGGATGGTTATATATACCTGCCGGATAGCTTGGATAATCATACTGCTGATTTTTGTTGGTGTATTGAAGGGAGCAGTTAATGCTTAATTTTTCTTTTCCTTTTCTTTCTTTTTCATGCATTTTGTGTATGGCCTCACTACACCGCTCAGACTCATAGTGATCCTCCTGTTTTAGCCTCCCTAGCGCTGATATTATAGGCCTACACTACTATGTCCAGTCTCAGTGGCTGGCTCAGCAAACCCAGGGGCAGGGCTGGCATAGCACATGATGCCAGAATTGAGTCCTGGTCCCTGTGCTTAGTTTTCTGAGCTATCTCACTGGCCTTTTGATAACTTTTTAAAACCAATTTTGCATTTTTATATCTGCCAACCCAAACAACTAATTAGAGGACAACACTGCAACATAACAACCATTGTTGAAGTCCTATTATTGCAAATGAGAATATCTAAGTAAGTATAAACCTTTGGAATATTATTTTTGTTAGGAATTTTACCTGTTAATCTATTAACTAGAGTAGCTTTTGCTGTATTATCAAAGAAAAAGAAGAAATAATGATAATGCTATTTTTTTCTGGCATAAAAGTTTGGTCTTTCTAAGGACACATGTAGGTCTCCTTGTTGTACACTGTTTTTACAATCCTTGCAATAAAAGCAGACATACATTGAATGTGTGTCTGTATGAAGTAGGCTCTGGCCCACATGCTAGGCTCTTTCCCATGTGGAGACACAACACACACAACTTAAAGGAGGAAACTCTGTCCATGGTTGGTGGGCCTAGCAGGACAGCATGGTGGGTGGACCCAGCATTGGCAGGGACAGTCAGATGGCAGAGAAGCAAGGGAGGAGACAAGAGAAGAGCACTCCTTGCCAGGTCACGCAAAGCTGACACAACTTGACGTGACCACGCCTCTTAACAGCTTTGTCAGTATGAACCAGTGCATGGATGCATGCACTGATGCGCATAGAATCCCTGTGATCTGCTCACTTTCCGTACATGTGGGAGTGTGGGGGACACTTCAGATCTGAAAAAATAATTTACTAGTTTTCCTCAAACCAAACTCCCACAAACTCAAAGCTCAGAAACCAGGAATGGATTAGCTCACAGGTCTGGACATAGGGGAGCTGGGCTCTTGGCTCACCAGGTTGAAATAGTTATTGTTCAGCACTTTGATTGTTCCTGAGACTTACAGAACCTCCTGAACTCCCCGTGGCTTGCTGTTGTAAGTTTAGCTCCTGGGGGCTGTGGAAGGAGCTTTCTGCTTTCTTGTTGGCTGCCACCAAGGGAGTGTCTCAGTGTGCAGAGGCCCCTTCTAGGGACTGCACATGGTCTTCTCCATGATCTGGTAGTCTGCTTCTTCAGTTGAGACAGAATTTCTCTCTTTAGTTATCAAAGACAGAGTCTTATATAAGCGAAGAAAACCATGAAAATGACAATTTTTACCACTTTCAACTAACCAAGTGAATAACTATTCAATTTTGTGGATAGATTCCATGGAAAGAATTGTGCACTGCATAACACAAGAGGCCAGAACCTTAGGGGCTGGGTAGGGTTCTGGTTCCCATAGTTGCCTGAAAGAGGCAAACTCTGTAGCCCTCCAGATTGTTCTTAACATGCAGAAATACTGCTTATTCATGTCACTGATTTTTCTGGAAACTTCTTTCACTCACCTTCTCCCACCAGGGCCTGTGCGTGTTCTGCTGAGAACAACTGTAGATGACACCAGGGTTTTGAGAGGAATGAATGTTGACTTAAGGAAAAGAACATGGAGTGAGGAGTGCATTGTTTCCAGTGGTGAGCGGGATGGTGCTAGGGATTGCCTGTGGTGAGCTATGTCCATGTTCCTTTCTAGGAAGCATGGGGATCAAGTTCTAGGAAGACATGTGAAATTGGTGTGCAGTCTTTCCACACTGGACCTTAGAAACAGGCCCTATGAGGTCATCTCTCCTTCTCTTGTTATTCCCCTATTCACAGCCACCTAGAGCTCAAAGAGATTAGAGCCATGAGCTCTAAATGGCAAAGGTCTCTTCATGACTAGAAGCAGCTGCCTTGGTCCTCTCCTGCTGCCATGTATTGATCTGTGATGTTCATGAGATATGAGGTTACACTGTCAAAAGCCACAGAGATTTCTAGTACATCTCTCACAACCACCAGCATCATTTATCTTAGTACCAAAATGAACATATTGTTATAAACAGAATATAACATAATATGGGACTGGCTTAACAGTAGGCCAGCACACTGGAGGAAATATTTTATCAACAGGCTACAAGGAAGGTAAGTTCTGTTCCTCTATGGCAAGAAAAGTGAATGGGTAGGGTTACCTGTATTCACCTGGAAGGCTGAATGCATGACATCAAACAAGTAACTCAGACAAAATGTTTGGAAGATTCAGCATCATAGGGTCAATTTTATATTATTAGCTTCTTTTAGTAAGTTGTTATATGACCAAGATGAGTACAAATAATAATTGCCTAGCTTACTTTAGGATAAAAAAGGATATAGTGCATGCCTGTAATCCCAACACTAGGGAGGCTGAGGCAGGAGGATTGTTGTGAGTTCGAGACCAACCTGAGCTACAAAGTGAGCTTAAGGCCAGTCTGAACTGCATAGTGAGACCCTGTCTCAAAAAAAAAAAAAAAAAAAAAAAAAAAAAAAAA